>CM076584.1:1365991058-1366209099 GCA_034641835.2 Pinus albicaulis
CAAGCCATGAATGAAGAGCTTGATCAAATTGAAAAGAATCACACTTGGGAATTGGTACCAAGACCACATGATAAAAATGTCATTGGAACTAAATGGATATTCAAGAACAAGTTAAATGATAATGGGGATGTTATAAGAAACAAAGCTAGACTAGTTTGCAAGGGGTATACTCAACAAGAAGGTATAGACTTTGAAGAAACTTTTGCTCCTGTAGCTAGACTTGAAGCCATAAGAATGTTTCTTGCTTTTTCAAGTTTTCAACAAATCAAAGTTTATCAAATGGATGTTAAATCTGCCTTTCTCAATGGTGATCTAGAAGAAGAAGTTTATATAGAACAACCGGAAGGATTCATTTTTGGAAATGATGAAAATCTTGTTTGTAGACTTAAAAAGGCTCTATATGGTCTCAAACAAGCTCCAAGGGCATGGTATTATCGTCTTGACAAATATCTTCATCAACAAGGATTTTCAAAGGGGTCTGCTGATAGCAACTTATACACAAAGGTTGAAAATGATAAACTATTGATTGTGGTTGTCTATGTTGATGACATCATTTTTGGGAGTAATGAAGAATCTATGAGTAAGAAATTTGCTTCTGTCATGCAGCAAGAATTTGAAATGTCCTTACTTGGAGAACTAACATTCTTTCTTGGGTTGCAAGTGCATCAAACTGCAGATGGAATATTCTTATCACAAGAAAAATATCTTAAGAAAATTTTGAAGAAGTATGGCATGGAAGAATGAAAACCTGTAAGTACACCAATGATAACCGGATGTAACCTCAGTTCTCATGATGATTCTCCCGTGGTGAATCAACCAGAATACAGATCAATGATAGGAAGCCTAATTTATCTCACTGGGACTAGACCATACATTATGCATGCAGTTGGGATTGTTGGACGATTCCAAGCTAATCCAAAAGAGTCTCACCTTCAGGCTGTCAAAAGAATATTCAAATATCTACAAGGAACTCAAGACTTTGGACTATGGTATCCAAAGAATGCCGATCTTACTCTTCATGCTTACACGGATGCAGATTGGGCTGGAAATGTTGATGATCGGAAAAGCACTAGTGGTGGTGCATTCTATATGGGGCCCCAGTTGGTATCTTGGTTCAGCAAGAAGCAAAATTCTATTGCCTTATCTACAGTAGAAGCAGAATATGTGGCTGCCGCGTCTTGTTGCACTCAACTCCTTTGGATGATGCAAACCCTGCAAGATTTTCAAATCAAATATACACCTCCTATCTCCATTATGTGTGATAATACAAGTGCCATCAGTATCTCAAAGAATCCTGTTATGCATTCAAAGACCAAGCACATTCCCATCAAGTATCACTTCTTACGTGAACAAGTGCTTGAACAAAAGGTGAAGTTGGAGTATGTTCCCTCCAAAGAACAAATTGCTGATATATTTACCAAACCTCTGCCCAGGGAAGCGTTCGAATATCTCAGACAGAAGCTAGGAGTAGTCTCTGCTGGGAAGAAAATCAGAACTGCTTAAATTTAGAAGATCAAATTGAATACGCTGGTTTCCTGAAAGACAGTCACGTATATACGCGAGTTTATCCACAGAAAGTTGCGTATGGTCAGTTGCTGACAATTTTTGGTTGGGGTCAGCATTTTACAGCACATCTGCAGCACTGTTTGATATCTCTGATGCTTGTTCAGGATGCACAAGCTAAGGGGGAGATGAAGGAGTAAACTGATGTACAGGTTCAGGGGGAGCAATAGCCTTGCTGGGTATTATGCATTGTTGGCTTATGATTCTGAAATATGATCTCTCTTGAGGTCTTTCTGATAGTGGTCATAAAAGTTCATATTTGTAATTTGATGAAAAAGGTCATGTTGAGACCTATGATGACAAATTGTAATATTCAGTCATGTAAGGACTTGTTCAAATTTGTAAACCCACCTGATTGGGTAGTTGAGTCAAAATGTGTAAACCCTTTTTGGTTGGGTATTTGAGTCTCTTATGTAAATCCACTTGGTTGGATCTTTGATGTATGTATGAGTCCTTGGGGATAGGAAGGTCATAGAGTCATGTACTTCATTGAAAAATATGTTTGAACTTTCAGCATGAACTCAGGGGGAGCATGTTAACTTCAGTACATATCAGATCTGCAGAGCGCTTCCTTCTACATGAGGAGAAAATCCTTGTGTTGGTTTTGATCCGCCCTTTGCCCTTGATGTCAAAGGGGGAGAGTGACATGGTGTCATTGTATTCTTAATGTATCTATCTGTTGTGGTGATCAAACACCATCGTGGTTGCCATCAAGTCCAAAGGGGGATATTGTTGGCAATATGATGCTGAGTATTGTCCTTGATGGCAACCCACTTGATGAAGATGATGGCAACCTACTTGATGAAGTTGTCCCTGATGTAATATGTATTGATGAACTCGTTAAATGATGTAAATCTGATGTATATACAATGAGAACAGAAGGTTTTTATGGAAGGAATGTCAGTATGTGCTAGAACATGATGAAAAGAGTATGTCTCAAGACATACGCGGATTTGTCTAGACAAAATAGCGTATGCACGCGGGAAATAACGTTCCAAGTCACGTATGGGAAAAAGTGCTCTAAATATGTAAAACCAGGGGTAACCACCATGGTTTTGACCCATTGTATTGAGTAATGATTCATCTATGTGACCCCGCCTAGGAATACCATCGAAAGTAATGTTGTTTTAGCTCATGGTATTAAAAAAGGGTAAACCTATATAAGGAGAAGAAAATCATTGTGCATGGTGTGCATGAGTCTGGGCTTTGATGAATACTTCACTCTGAAGTATATCTGTATGGGTGAACTCTGTTCCTAATTGATAGATCTGAATCTATGATGCTCCTATGAACATGATGAAGGCTCAAGATCTCTAGATCTAGAAATGGTGAATGTCAAGGATGATCTGAAAAGAAGTGAAGAAGACCTGGCGCAATCCTATTGAAGAGATTGAAGAAATCTGGGTAAGTTTATAGATCTGGTCTGTACTGCAAAGTTTATCTTTTATAGATCTATACGCAGGTTCATTTCATGAAAAGCACGTGTATACGCGGGTACATGGAAAGAAAAGCACGTATGCGCAGTTAGGGTTTTCTTTGGAAAATGTACTGAAGTATACGCGGGTTCGTCTTATGAAAAGCGCGTATATACGCGGGTCTAGTTAAATAAAAGCACGTATGATTTCTGATCTAATGGTTGCTGAAGGTTGAATGTGTTTCTGCATATCTATTCTGAAGTCTGGGTTATATCTGATATTCTGGTTACAAAGGTTTCACTGTTCTGTTTGATGCATTGGGCAAAGGTTGTTTATTGACAAGTAAAGGGTTGTGTTGGAGCTGTTTGATCCAGTTTGAAAATTGATGAAACGTGGTCTACAGTGGATCTGAGGGTTGAAGCCTTCAGTATGAAAGTGGAAGCTTTCCGCTAGTAGAAGTTATCAGGAGGTAGTAGATCCCTTCCAGGAGAGGCTGGTAAACGAGTGGAGGGGGTTGTAGCTCCCTTCCAGGAAAGGCTGGTAAACGAGAGAAGGTTGTAGCCTTCTGCAGGTGGGTGCCTGCATGCTGGTTTGAGTCTGCACCAGTACATGATTGTAAGAAGTTTTCTTAATAATAAATTTTGAAGGCTGAAACAACGGCAGCAGTGGTTTTCTCCCGAATTGGGTTTCCACCTAAAAATCCTGGTGTTCATGTGTGTTGCATATGTGTGGTGATTATTCTGTTCTGTCTGCACCTGTTTACTATTTCTGAAATATCTGATGAATGAATAATGAAATGATCTGAGATAAGATTCAAAACACATAATTATATTTCTGGACATACGCGAGTTCTGTAAAGGATATCCGCGTATATACGCTAGTTTCCTTCAGTAAAGTAGCGTATGGGTTTTGAGAAAGGAAAAAGTAAAAGTTTGATTGTCTTCACAATATACTGATTCACCCCCCCCCCTCTCAGTATATTTCCCAACACCCGAGTGGATCGAGAGCAGCGCATAATGAGGATGTGGCCGCCCTCCTAGAGGACATCCGCCGTAGATGTGAGAGGTTGTTGACCGGTGTTTCAGAGCGTGGGTGGCAAGACTTAGACGACCAGTACATAGAGCCATGTATTGGTCTACCCTCAGAATGGCGAGGTGTCATGCGGCGCACGGCGATGGCCGGTCAGGGGATACGTGATCTACAGGCTGCAGGAGCAGAGCCATTGGCTCAGGATCCGCCAAATAGTGATTAGGTGTGGGACAGGTGGTGCCCCCTAGTGTGTATGTAGGGACAGGTGGTGCCCCCAGTTTTGAGTTTTTTGTAACATGCTATGGGCATGTCAAATGTATCAGAGTAGATGGACTCTAAACACATGTTTTGCGACACATATTATGGATATGCATCTGTTTTAATGATTATTAATGTTATTATCTGGTATAAAATGCGTGTGATAAATTCCAATCTAGAACATGGTTTGCAATGTTATCTACATAGTGATTTTGTTCTCGAGGTACATGGTTGAAAGTTATGGTTTCAAATTCACGTATCAAGAGTTTAACTCGTAAATATCATCTAAAGAGGATAGGATTATGCACACGATAGACACCATTTAGTTGCATGACAAGAAGTATGGAATCTAAACAAACACGCAGATGGAGGATGCGATGAGAGAGGGCATCGACTAAGAGACCACGCACTGCATCATATTCGGCTTGATTATTGGTGGCAGTACCAATGCAGACCTCATTCGAGAGAATAAGGGCATGCAAGGGGGTAAAAATGGCCCAACCTGCCGAGGCTAGATTCCGGGAGTAACGACTTGCACCATCGGCATAACTGATATAGGTTGTGGACGGGAGGTCCTGCGGAATGGTGTTACAAGACAAAAAAATGGGGGGAGGAGGAACAATGACGGCAGTGTGAGTGCAGAGTAGACATCGAACGGCAACTGCAGGAGGGAGTATGATGAGCATGATGGCGATGACTCATATATGGACTAGAGGGTGGTATATGAGGGCTATAGGAGGTATAGCTGGGTCTCGGGCTACAGAGGTCAACATAGACACGGGTGGTGTCATCCCATGAATGGGCGGGAAAGATGAGGTCATGGGTGGAAAAGGCTTCCAAGGGGGCATCCTGACGGGAAAAGAGGGGATGACGAGTGGAAGGGAAACCACATGACGCGGCAAAGCTACCTAAATCATCTGTATAGGAAGAAAGGCTCACATACGGATCGTCACGAGGAATGACAGAAGAACAGATAAACAAATGGTCAAATGATGTTGAGCCCAGGGTGGTCGCTGAAGGGGGATCAAGCGAAACAACAGGGGAGGATTCAAAGGGAATGTTCTCCAAGGGTCTCATAGAGGATGATAGGTAGATAATGGTGGTAGTAGACTCCGTCATCTGGACATCAGGGGGGGAAATGTCAATGAGAGCGGGGGGATCCTCAAGCTGACCTGAAGCATACTACGCAAGTATGGGAGATGCGGACTGATTTTGTTCAACCTCATACTCTCGAACTACCTCTAAAGAGGCGTGGTAATGCGTCAGGTGAGGACAATGGTGGGAGTAATGGCCATGGACACCGCACAAATCACAGGGTTTGTTGGTGCGAATAATCTTTGGGTTCTTGGTTACGGACGAGGACGAAATAGAGGGGTCAAGGACCTTAGACTCAGGTAACGTGACTTTAACCATGGGTTGAATATGGGGAAATTTAGGACAAGTATGGGTGGCATGACCGACGACATCACACAAGGCGCAAGGCTTTGCGGGCGGAGGAGGAGCCGGGTCAGTCGGGGTGGCCTTGTCTTTGGATGCCCCCTTGCGAGCTTTGCCTTTCTTTCCTGGAGCTGTCACCACAGGGGCAGGGTCCTGGGGAGGTGCTGGGGGCATAGTGGCAACAGAGGAAGCGAAGGGGACCGGTTGAACCAGTTTCAAAGCAAGATAAGGTTTGGGGTGACCAGGTGGGGTAGCGGTTGGAGGGTCCAGGTACCAGACGAGTATGCCGAGGGTCAGGTTGGGGAGGGAGAGGGTGGCCATGACGGGGACCGTATAGACTTCGGGAGGGGGAGCTAGGAAAGGTATCGACCAGTGGGATAATGACCAGGAGGGACGGTTCCGAGATGGTTGAGGCCTGGGGGAACCGACCCAGGAGGATAGAGGGGTTTAGGGATACCAGTTGTGGGAGAAGGGCCAGAAGGAGGAGGTTCGGCTGGCTGAGATGAATGGCTAGGAGCGGGTTGTGGTGGGCGAGGTTGAGTCTGAGGTTGTTGACTAGCCGAAGGGGGTCGCTTAAGGGCAGCCCGAGACGATTGCATCATGCAAATATTCGATAAGCTGGGATCAGAGATAGGAGGAGGAGGGAGACCAGGGAAAGTTCCAAGCAAAGAGGAGTCCTTGTAGATGCCGGGAGAGACACTGGTCAAGGAATCGACATTTTTTTTATTGGCTACAGAGGAGATGGTCGTCTTAGGGGAGGTCTGAGACTTTGGCTCATGATATGTCAACTAGTCGATGGTGACTATCTTTCCATTGTGAGGAAAAGACATCTTACGAAAAACCGTGGATGGGACAACAGACATGGCATAGGTGTAGCTTTGCCCCAAGAGAATGTTGTAATCTAGAGGGGCGTCGATGACTTCGACGTCAACGCAAACAGTCTTGCCCGCAAGAGTGATAGGACAATTACGGAAGAGGCCAATGGGCTGAGAGGCGTGGCCATCCCACGCTCGAAGGGTGATCGTGGAAGGGGCCAACTCAGGAGATCCGAGTTGCTTCCAAACCGAAGTGGACATCACACAGGTGGATGCCCCCTCATCAATTATACACCGAGAAACATTAGCGTTCCGGATTTTGACTGGGATTTGGAAGGCTACGGAAGCAGGAAGAGGAGGATGTTCTGATTGATGGGCGTCAAAAACAATCATTTGGTCATCAGAAGGATCTACAGCGCCCATGGAAGATATTAGAGCCTTCTTTTGCGAAGGGCACGACTAGAGGAGTTCCAATGTGGAAAGGGCGGCAGGAGACTGCGCCAAATCATCTAGTCTGCTATACGAATGAGCAGCTCGACCAGGAGCAGCATTTCGGCGTAATGGTCCCTTAGGAATCTTGGTATGAACCTCAACTTTGGGTTGAGGGATGTGTAAGGGACCATTGGATGTCTAAAGAGGCTCTGTAGAACCTGAAGAAGGGGACTCGGAGGCAGACTGAGCGGGAGGCTTGGGGTACTGGCGAGACCGAGTTTGAAGGTTAAGGTTGACGGTTGGAGATGGATCAAAGTTCATCATGAGGATCTGGTAATCGGAGGAACCAGAAGGGGAAGGTTGAGTGGTGACCTGTCCATCAGGTGGTTGGGAAGCCATGAATCCTTGCTGGGGGAAAGGATCGGTAAACACAGCTGGTTGAGTAGTGGCCACATTAGGGGGAGCATGAGGGGAGGCATGTTGTCCTCGCAATGTGGCTTGATACTCCCACATCTGCCGCATCTGTGGTAGAAGGGGACAATCGTGAGTGTAATGACCATAAACACCGCAACACGAACAAGGCTTATTTGTGCGAATACGCCTGTCCGGCTTGGGCTAAGTGCCATGTTGCTGGTTAGCAGTGTTAGGGTCAAGACCTTGAGGATTGGGTCCACGAGTACCAGGGGCAGATTGATTTTGATTACCTTTCCGCCTTCTTTGAGAGGAAGGGGTATTAGTCGTGCCTTTTTGTGCAAATACTTGCCCTGGAGGGGGCTGTAGGTGCTGTTGCGGGGGTTGAGAAGGCAAGGGAGTTGGAAGTGCAAATGCTGGAGGAGTTGGAGCACCAGGCTGTGGATAAGGATAATGGTTAGGTTGGGCAACATTGAGGTAAGTAGGGGGTTGGGAAAAAGGATGAGGCATGCCGTATCCTGGATACATGCTACCTTGAGGGGAAAAAGTGCTAGAGGTGCTGGCCCCTCCTGGAGGGAGACCATAGCCCATAGGAGATTGAGCATACGCATGAGAAAGGGCTCCAACGATACCATCGACGGAGTGAGATGCCCCTGGGGCGTTAGCGCCACCGGGCCTGGGGAGGTCAGGCAGGACGGTATAAACATAACCAGACTAAGTGTAGATCATGTCATATTTCAAGGCTATTTGGAGGGCGGCTTCTTCGATTTGAGGGAAATGGGAGGCGACATCTTTGCCAATGGGAGGTAAGAGAGTGCGAAGGAACCAGTCCATATAAACCCGATCTTCAAAGGTGGGAGCTCGACATAAGCTCCTTCTTCTCCGCCATTCCTGGACAAGAGTGGAAAGGCGGGTTGAAGAGGATTGACAGAAAGAAGTCAAAAGCTCGGTACCAGTGTCGTATCAGAGAGGGAGCTGGAAATAAGATAAAAAGGCTTGGGCAATGGTTGAAAAGGTGGTATGGGAAGAGGTGGCCTGATCAACATACCATTTATAAGCTTTGCCCGTAAGCGTGTGTTGAAACAACCGAAGATGGATGGAATCATCGGTAATGGAATTGGAGGAACACCACATGTGGAAAGATCGGACATGGTTGGTTGGATCTTCTCCAGCAAGGCCTTCGAACTTAGGGATGTTGGAGGGGAGCTTGGTTGGCATAGCAGGCCAACCAACATCGTGGCGGATAGGGTCATTGATCAACTGATTGAAATCGGGGAGGTTGAGGCCTACCATGTAAGGGAGCAAGGGTGCAACCGAGGTAGTTCCTGTGGCGGTTCCGCTAGTAGTAGTCCCGACATTAGGGCCGGGATTACCTCTAGCGTTAGGCCCTGGACCAGACATAGTGAAGGTGACAGGGGGAGAACCAGAAGTAAAAGGAGAACCCAATGAATCAGAAGAGGAGTCGGAGTGCGGACTTGGAGGAGGACAAACTCGACAACGACGGGAAGGAGTAGGTCGACTGACTGGAAACTGAGGGTGAAGGCCAAGAAGTCTCTGGGATGTGCGCATTGGGGGTGCAATGGTGACAACACAAACACGGCACAAGGGGAAGAAGAACGACCAACAAAGGCAGGGAGGTGCAGAATCAAGTGATTACAATGTCAAAACAAGGGCAGAAAGGTGCAGTGTCAATTGATTTTAAAATGTTTTAAAGTCTTTGCCTGGCGGTGTTAACCAGGCTCTTCTTCGCTTAGGGTGAGTGTGTGGCATGCATTAATTTTAATTTTTAAACCTAGACGTTTTGAGAGAAAAAGAAAAAGTGTGTTGTGTAACTGAAAATAAAGCTGCAGAGAACAGTATATAATGCTGAAATAACAAAAAATTAACAGCTAACAATGCATCGATCTAACCCAAAAAGGAGGGTCTCTCAAAGCTAGTCTAAAAGAGGGAAAAAATCTAGTCAAAACACACTAAAAAGAGGCCAATAGATCTAAGGTCGGGAGGGACAGGGATCTAAAGGAGAAATCTGCTGAAAAGAGGTGCAGAACATAGCCAAGAGGCAGAGGCAAGGTGGCTGTAAAAAAGGAGGACATCAACAAAAGCAGAAGGGACAAGGAGGAGGCCCTAAAGGTAGATCCAAACAAAACTTCAGGAGGTGATTTGAAAGGGAGAAGAGCTGATTAAAAGGGATCTGAAAAGGAGGTATCAGATCTGAAAAAGGGAAGGCTGAAAATCTGAAAAATCAGACACCTAAAACAGCTAAAAATCTTCCACCAAAAGTGGAGGTTACTGAAGCCCTAGGGGGCTATGTTCCCACTTAGATGAGCAAAACAAATCAGAAACAGGTCTAGACGGGCTGAGACAGAGGCTGGAAAACCCTAACAGAAGCTTCAGAAAAACCCAGAAAAATTGCAGAAAAATAGCAGAAAATCTGGCAGGTCACAGGTTCTGACCTGTTTTCTATGCAGGTCGCAGATACTGGGCTGAAAAGTGCGACTTGGAGTCCAGGTCGCACTTTCTGGGCTGAAAAGTGCGACCTGAAGCTCCGGGTGTCCCGGCGGCAGATTTTCGAAAAATTTGTCGTCTCAGGTGCGACTGATGTCTGTCAGTTACGCAATAGGTCCAGAAACACGCGGAAGTTAGAAATTTTAATGTTTTAGGGTTTTATAGGTGAAAAACAACATAAAAATAGGAAAAACAAAAATTTGAAAAGAAACCCTAGGGTCTGAAGTAGCTGGATATGCAGGAATATGAAAAACGACAGCGGTCGTAATTGAAAACTTGTGTGGCGTCACCAATTGTTAGTATGAATATTTTGTCGAAGCGTACGAAAAAAGACCACTTTAGCTACGCATAACTTATATCCCTAACATCAAATATGATTTAATAAATGTCTTCGGATCTACGATTGGTTGATCGAGACAATCTTATAAAAATCCAAATCTGTGTAAAGACATTAAGCAATAAAAACAAGGGTTTGCTCCATATACCAATAGACAAGACAAGAACAATTTTTGAAAGAATTTTTGTATTAATTGGGCACCTGGGAGGAAAACAAGAAGGCGTATCCAATTCTCCTCAGTGGGATGGGTTCTTGGAAATCCTCAGCACTTCAGATCTAAGATTTATCTCTCTTGTTGGTGTAGAAAACCCAATCCAAAGAAAGGAGCTCAATGGGAGCTCACACAGCAAATGATGGAAAAATGTGACCAAGTGTATAGATCCAGAGTGATCTAATAGGCAACAAAAGGTGAAGAATGGTAGGAGAAACCCTCCTGTTTATAACAAAATATTGGGTCATTCTAGATCTTGGTGCATGATTAAAATAACATTAACCAAATCTAGATCCACCTTTTATGGAATATTTTATTACATTTGTTGGAGGGAAAAAGTATTTGACTTGGGTCAAATCCCTTTATTTGTGAATAATAAATAAATAAATGATTTATTTATCATTTTAAGGAAGTGGTTGAAAGATAATCAAATAAATAATGATTTATTTAATTATTTATGGGTGATTTAGTCATATTTAACAAGGAATACTATTTAAATAAGATTTAAATAATTATTCCTAGAAAATAATAAGATAAATAAAGATTTATCTAATTAATTTCTTTGTTTTGGGTTAAACATGACCAAGAATAATAATTGAATTATTGTTTAATTAATTATTCCTTGAGGAAAATCAAACAAATATAGGTTTGTTTAATATTTCCTTTTGGGGTTTCCTGTTTAGACCATAAACAACCTAATAAATATGTTTTATTAAGTTATTTTACATAGTGAAAGCAATTTTACTTAGGGTAAAATTGGTCTTACATGGTGTACTTGGGTCCATCTAATGATAATAGGTTAGATGACCAAAAAATGGTGTAACAGTACCACTCCAATTAATAGGTTTCCTACACCTATGTCCATACAAAACTTCGAACATAATCATCTTTAAGGATGCATGGTAATTGTTATTGTATGAAAATTCCACCAAATGTAGGTACTCCTTCCATTTAGATGGTTCTTGCATCATGAACATTCTTAACATATCCTTGAGGACTTGGTTTACTCACTCAGTCTGCCCATCTGTCTAAGGCGATATGTAGTGCTAAACTGTAGTTGTGTACCCAATCTAGCAAATAAGGTCTTCCAAAAAGCAGATGTAAATTTTACGTCATAGGATCCCCTTTCTTTGTGTGGGAAGAAAAATTGAGGGGACTTAAAAGAGAGCTCAAGGAGTGGGCTAAAAGGTTGAAAACGCCCACCGCCAAAAGAAAGGAGACGCATGACAGCTTAGCAGTCCATAAATTAACAATGGACAAATCCGATGTAACTCAAAACCTCCTTAAAAAATAAGTAGAGATGCAAAAAGGTTTCCATAGAGCAAGTAGGGATGAAGAAGAGTTTTGGAGACAGAAGTCTAGAAATATTTGGTTACATGCCGGAGACAAAAATACAAGCTACTTCCATAAGCAAGCTAAAGCACGCAAGCACTTCAAAACAGTAAATGAAATTCACTATCATAAAGAGAGCAGCCCACTCTTTCTTCAAAGATCTTTACTCGGCCCCGGAAGACCCTCCTATCGATTCTCAAGCCTATTTGATTGAACTACTTCCTCATTGTGTTCAAGATTATGATAATATTATGCTGACTGCTCCGATCAATATGAATGAGCTTAAAAAAACTTTGGATTGCATGGAACCGGATAAAGCTCCTGGCCCTGATGGGTTCACAGCAAGGTTCTACCTGACTTGCTGGCCTATAATTAAAAAAGATCTTATGAGAATGGTCGAGAAATCTCATACATGTGCCAATATTGGAGGCAGTACCAACTCAACCTTCCTTGCCTTGATTTCGAAAGATAAAGGCGCCACCGACTTCAGCAGATTTTGACCCATCTCTCTGTGTAATACAAGTTATAAGTTGGTTACCAAAATAATAGCCAACCATCTTAAGAAAATTATGCCGATCATCATCCCTGAAAACCAAGGAGGATTCATCAAAGGGAGAAACATTCTCGACAATATTGTGCTGGTGCAAGAAGCAATTCACTCAAGCTGTCATCGAAAAGAGAAAGGTATGGTGATTAAGCTAGATTTGGAAAAAGCCTTTGATAGGGTGAGACATGAATTCCTGTTTTCTGTGATGGAAAAATTTGGCTTCTCAAAAGCTCTCATAAATTGGGTGAAGTTTGTATAGCCTCCCCTTGGATAGCGCCATTGGTTAATGGTTGATCAATGGAATTCTTCCAAGCCTCGAGGGGGCTAAGACAAAGTTTTCCATTGTCCCCACTTCTTTACGCTATTCAAGCTTCGGTGCTCAGCTTCCAGCTAGACTACTGTCAACAGATCCAAACACTGCCAGGCCTTAGGATGGCTCACAATGTTAAAGACATAAATAATGCCCAGTTTGCTGATGATACATTATTGCTTGGAGGAGCAAGCATAAATTCTGCAAGGTCCTTCAAGAAGGAGCTAGACATTTATAGGGAGGTTTCGGGCAGCAAGATCAACTATCTAAAAAGCACGATCTATGGCTGGAGTTGCTCGATCAAGGAATTGACAGACATAGCAAGGCTGTTATAAATGGAAGGAACCCTGACCTGGGAGTCATTTAAGTATCTTGGGATCCCAATCTCCAAATCAAATCCTAAAGTAGCTCACTGGATGCCCCTGCTAGACAAGCTAAAACTCAAAATACAAGCTTGGGGAGCCTCATGGTTGAATAATGCTGGGAAGGTAATCCTAATGAAATCTGTTCTCATAAGTCTAACTTTATATCAGAATTCCATTCTACTTGCCCCTAAAACCTTTATTAGTAAAGTGGATGGAAGATTTCTGTGGGAGGGGGGGGGGGGGGAATAATGAAAGAAGGCTCCATTTAGTAAACTGGGACACCCTTAAGAAGCCATTATTGGAAGGAGGTCTCCAAATGTGTGATCTGGCTGCCCAAAATATTGCTCTGGGCTCCAAGCTCCTTTGGAACATTTTCTGGGAATCCTAGTTGGAGCAAGAGAGTTCTGCGGAAAAAATATTTTCATGGGCAGCGCCTAAGGTGTTTGGACCTACCTCCAAGAATAACCAAAGGATCTCCGATTTTCAAACTCTGTCTCATAGCAATGGAGCATTTTAGTCACAAGCTATACTGGATCCCAGGTAATGGGAAAAAAATAAGAATTTGGGAAGATTCAATCCTTGGAGATCAGCCCTTGAATCAGATGGAAGAACTTGTAAATATCAGAGTTTGGCTTCAGGCCAGCAATCTGAAAACCCTTTGGGACATCTCCAATTGGACTGATGATGCAAGAAGTCTTTGGGATGGTTGGAACTGGGGGAGGTCCCTCAATGGCTAGATTGTGAAGCCACTTTATTGTTGGATTTGCTCCAAGGAAAATCTCCTTTAAAGGCCTCTTCTAAGGACAAAAGAGGGTGGGGCTCACTTTCAGGCTCATACTCAGCAGTAGAAGGTTACAAAAGTATGATGACCGTCCCAAACGTTCCTCCGGATCCAACTCAATGGAAATTTAATGGGTCTTTTCCTTCACTTCCCAAAGTTGACTTCTTTTGCTGGACATTGGCGCATAAAAGTATCCTCACTAGAGATAACCTGCGAAGGCGTGGAATGGAAGGGTTGTCCAGGTGCCCTCTATGTGTTTCGGATAAAGAAACGACTAATCATCTGTTGTTAATGTGCCCCTTTGCTCAAGAATTTTGGAGGGGTGTCCTAATGTTAGGTCCTGACAAAATTGAGTTTCCCGAAAATATTCCAGACCTACTAAGAAACTAGGCCAAGTTATCCCTGTTCTGTCTCTCCAAAAAAAGACTTCTCAAGATTGGCTAGATGTGGATACCCAAATTCACATGCTAGAAACTGTGGCTGGAGAGGAACAACCGAATTTTCAGGGAGGAGAGTTGTAATCCTGTCAAAGTTATCACTAAAATCAAAGCTCTGTTGGGTGAGGCCTTAGAAGCCAAACCCACCATTAGAAATGATATGATCCTGGACAACGAGGAAGATCAATGGCTAAAAGAGCTAGTTCCAAACCATAAGGATAGACCCATTCCTCCTGCAAAAGCCTTTACTAGTTGGGAAATTCGTTTGGAAGAGCAGGAATTCATTAAATGGAGATCAGCACTGGATGATCACTGCCTTTTCTTTGATGGGGCCTCTAAAGGTAACCCAGGAGCGGCGGGGGGCGGTGGAGTTATCTTGAGTCCTGGAGGCTCAATTGAGCTGCGGTTTGCATGGGGTCTGGGCAATGAAACAAACAACAGAGCCGAGGCTCTTGCTCTGTGGCAGGGTCTAAATCTGGCTATCAAGAGGAATTTCCTATCCATCTCAGTCTTTGGAGACTCTAGGCTAATTATCTAGGATATGAACTATCAAAAGAACCCTTCTCAGGTACAATTAGCCTCCACACTCAAGCTAGTACTGCCCAAGTTTCACAAAATCTCCTTCTTTCATATTCTGAGGAAGTTAAACTCTCAGGCGGATTTGGAAGCCAATCTTGGCTCTCTCTGGAGTAGGAGATCTCTGTTAGTAATTGATATTGAATCAAACTGCAACATTCCATAATTTTGAAGAAGATTGGGCCTATTTACCTCTGAGCAATCCTCTGTTTCAGATTACTTTCCAATACCCAGAGCTTTGAGGTCGGATCAAAATGAGCAGGCAGCTGTTAGGAAACTTGGACTCATCTACAAGGAAAAAAAAAGAACGCAACCCCTTCATTTTCGCTCTCTGCTTTCTGTTGGAATTCATTGCTGCTTCATTCTGCAATCAGTTGGGTAAGTGCTGGGAGGTTCACAAAGGCTGCATCAAGGCTAGTTTATATAACAGAAATGCCTCTGCTACAATTTATAATGAAACAACAAGAAATGCCGGCAGTGTTGACACCTCACTTGGCAAACTTGAGCACAAAGTAAGAATCCACCAAATAAACCAAAAGAAAACAAGTAATGAGCTATTGGAAGATTCAGCATTGGAATTCCAGTGCGATAGGTCTCCTCTCAGCAAGCTAGGAAGCAGAGCTAAGACGATGCAAGCAAACACGGCGGAAAATCAAGACGCCACTCTGAAACCAGATCAAGCGCATATCCAAGCCCTTATCTGCAAACACAGTGTAATCCCATTAGCATACTTATCAGAAGTTAAATGCATTCTCCTCGCCTCCTATCAAAGCGAAATCAAAATCTGTAACAAGGAAACACAGAGTAGCCCTGTTAAAGCCCTCGGTCACTGTTTTTCCGAATCTTAAATAAAATCTAACCGTTATTGTCAAAAAAAAAAAAAAAATTACGTCATGGTATGATATCACCACTTTCGGTAACCCATGTAATTGAAAATTTTCTTTCATGAAAATATCAACAATTTGCACAATTTCAAATGTGGATTGCACTGGTATAAAATGGGAAAATTTACTCAATTTATCTACTAAAACCATTATTGAATCATTTTGTCACTTAGTTTTAGGCAGTCCAGTAATAAAGTCCAAGGTAATAACTCCCCATTTCCATTTAGGAATGTGTAGAGAATGCAACAATCGTGCAAGGTGCTGATGATTAGTTTTAACTTGATGGCATTCTATACATCATACCAAATAATCAGTAGGTTCAGTTTTCATTCTAGGCCAGAAATAATCCCTTCTCGAGGCTGTAATTAATTTATAGTAATCATCATGGGTGGTATAAGGGCTTTTGTGACATTCGTCCAGGATTAACTATTTGAGATTTTTGCTGTTAAGAATATATAATATGCCTCTATAACTTAGCATTCCCTTCTTGTTAATCTCATATCCCAACTTATTTTCTTTGCTATTTTTATTTTTTTCTTATTTCCATAGATATTTATTCTCTAGATCCTTAAGACCAACATCTCTAATCATATTGGTAAAATTAGTTTTAGCTTGGCTTGATGAAATTTCATAAACACACTGAAGTTTTACACTTAAAGCATCAACTACTCTATTTTCCAGATCCTTCAGATGTTTGATTTCAAAATGAAATTCACTCAATAAATCAACCCATCTGGCTTGTCGAGCATTGAGGGTGGGTTGGCTAACATAATTATTCAAGCTTTTATGATTTGTTTTCAAAATAATTTTCTTACCCAAAATATAATGCTGCTACATTTTTAAAGCATGCACCACAACTACTAGTTCTAAATCATACGCTGAATATTTTTGTTCGTGTTCTTTGATCTCTCGAGACCCATAGGCCACTACTTTACCTTCTTGCATTACAAATCCACCTACTCCTTCCTTACTAGCATTTTTATAAACCAGGAACTCAATTTCTGGATCAACAACCTTCAATACATGAGTTGTAGTAAGTAGGTGTTTTAGTTGGTCAAAGCTATTTTGACACTCTACTTTCCAACAAAAATCTTTCCATTCTTATGTAGGGAGGTGAGAGGGTAAGCTACTCTGGAGAACTTTTCTACTAAACATCTGTAATATCCAGCTAAACCCATAAAGGACTGGATATCAGAAACATTCTTGAGAACTATCCAATATAAAATGGTTTCGATCTTTTAAGGATTGATTGCAATTCCTTCTAGGGATATCACATGTCCTAAATATTGAATACTATCTTTATAGAATTTTCATTTGTTGTATTTAGCATATAATTGATGCTCTCGTAAAGTCTGAAGAACAATTCGTAGATGTTCTTTATATTCTTCCATATTTTTAGAATATATGAGAATGTCATCAATAAATATCAATACAAAATTATCAAGGTACTTGTGGAAGATGTTATTCATGAACCGCATGAATGTAGCAGGGGAATTTGTGAGTCCAAAAGGCAACACTACAAACTCGTAGTGCCCATAATGCGTTCCAAACTCCATTTTACATATATCTTCATCCTTGATGCGGATTTGATGATACCCAGATCACAAATTGATCTTTGAAAATACTGCAGTATATTTGACTTGATCAAATAGATCATCTATATGAGGTAACAAGTACTTATTCTTGACTGTAAGTTTGTTAAGCTGCGGGAAATATATACACAGTCACAGAGTGCCATCTTTCTTTTCAACAAATAGTATGGAGGCTTCCCAAGGCGACACACTTGGACGTAGGTACACTTTATCCAGCAGTTCCCGAATCTGTAATTTTAACTCGGTAAGCTCAGGACTACTCATTCGGTAAGGGGTTTTAGACACCGATGCAACTCTAGGAATCAATTCAATGGTGAAATCGATATCTCGCTTAGGTGGGAGGCCTGGGAACTCATCTAGGAAAATATCATCAAACTCTTGAATCATAGGTATATTTTCCAAGGTAGCATTTTTCTCCTTAGAGTTAGAATACCCCACTTGAGTTGCATGAATTTGGCATCCCTTTTTTCATGCACTTAGATAATTGAGATGTGGTGACAGTTCTTAACTTCAGGGGCTTCCTAACTCCTTGAATCACATGTCTAATTCCTTCCTTGTTAACAAAATTAACAATCTTCTCCTTAGATTTCACCAAAGATCAATGTTTTTCAAGCCAATCCTTGTTTATTACGACATCATAAGATCCTAGGATATTTAAATCAACAACTTTTGGCTATTCTGCGAGCATGGTCATACAATCTTCTACCTTAGCCATGACTCTTCTTTTTTCTCCTGTGGGTAGTTGAATTAGCCAAGGATTCTTAAAATTTTTAGTTTTTCATTGGCATAATTCAACAAATTTAGAACTTACATAACTTAAACTGGCTCTTGGGTCAATTATAATAGACACAACTTGGTTAAGGACTTTACATTCAAATTACACCATAGACAATTGATATTTCACTTGATGGTCCTCAAATGACACATTTATCCTGGGTAGACTTTTGGAAACTTCACCCATTGTAGATGCTTCTTGAACGTACGCTTATTGTTCATTCTCCTTCTGTACGAGAAAATTTTAATATAGTGAGGCTCTCCACAACCCCAAAGCTGAAGTGGGGGTCTATTTGATGGGTCCAAATCTATTTTATTGGGTTGTTCAACTGATTTCACCTCACCCATTGCTTTAACCCTCTGGGTCCCTTTACCATCTCCTTTACTCAGTGAGTTATTGTACTAACCTTTAGAGTTTCCCGACCTTATTCCTTTAAAATTATGAGATCTCTTTTCCACTCTATGGTTTTCCCACCCTTTCTCTCTATCTCCTTTTTTCTTCATCTGTTGATAGAAAATCCAGGCCTTTTGAATTGCTTCATACATAGTCTTAGTCGTTTAAAATTCTATCCTTTCCTTCATAAGCATAGGAAGGATGCTCAAAAACTGTTGTAACTTATCTTTTTCTTCTCTTAGATAGGGGACATATCTCAGCAAGGATGTAAATCATGTCACAAACTCATCTATAAACATTTGCCCCAACTCAAATCATGGAACTCTCTAGCCTTCTCATAATAGAATTGTTTAGTTAAATACTTATTTTTAAAATATTTTTGGAATTCATCCCATGTCAGATCCTTCTCTTCTATTTCTTTTATTGACTTCACCTCCTCCCACCATAGGGTGGCTTTCCCTAATGCTGGTAAATGGCCAACCTGGCCTTAAGTTTGTTGTCATATTCATCGACCTGAAATTACTTGTTCATTTTAATGATTTTCACTTCAAGAACCTCTTCTAATTCACCATTGAAAGTTGGGGGTTTGATATTTCTAAAAAAAACCCCTTGCAATTCTCATTTTTGCTTCTTCACATTTTTTTGGTTTGAGACATAGCCCGATTCCTCTTCATTATTACCTTTTTTCCGTCAATTATTTGGGTTTGACTTCCTTCTGGTGTATTCTCTCCTCTATGATGATATTATTCCTCATCTCAGGTTCTATATCCGAGACTAGGTCCAAGAACTTGATGATTTTTCTTATCTGTCAGACTTTTATAATTTTTTCTAGTTCACACATCAACCTTTCATTGTGTGCCCTAAGTCTATTCATCTCATATTGCAACTGTTGAACCATATCAAGTAGCATCTCTATTTGATTTTGATGTTTCGCACCCGACTGCACCCATACATCTGGAGCTTCCTGAGGGTTTGGTGCAGGATCCACTGCTCCTGTAGATCGTGATGGTAACTGTTCTCTCCTCATCATAATCAATTCTTATTCTCTCTCTCCCTATGCACAATAATACACCATTATTAAATCATTACTCCAATTCAGGTCACAATGTCGAAACTGGACGCTCTAATACCACTTGTAACGAATCCTACCCCAAAAAAACAATTGTATTTACCACTTACACCAAAGAATTAGATTTACTATAATTAAATATCTCCTAACCGCATTGATTCCTAAACAATCACAAATGTCCAAAAATCCTATTATTTAATTTTATTACGCCGAAGGCACTTTATTATGAGGTTCTATTAGTGGACACGGTAGAGATTTGTCGTCTTCGACACAATATATGACAGGTGTCTAGCTAATGCGCTTTAAATTTAATTTGGCATACTATTTAGTCAGACTAAAGTGGCAAAGACCAGAAAGACTCACAGATCTGTTGGTATGATGAGCGATCTGATGCTGGTGCGCAGAGTGATCCGATCTGCTGGTGTTAGATCACGAAATCCCTCCCCTGTGAATGCATGCATCGTGGCGGAGCTTCGCGAAGTGTGGATGAGAAATAACGAGTGCGGAGTGGTGATGCCAGATGTGCTCGAAGAACAATTGGTGGAATTTGATTCATGATGCCGTCGGTGCAATTTGACGTAGAACCTGAAGCCTTCGAGGTCGATATCGCAGAAGGATGAAATTGTTGGAATGTGTTTTGTGGTGCCTCTACGCAGGTGGCTGAGATCACGAGAATTGCAGGATCTGGAAGGATTGCTTCTGAGATCTTTGGTTGTGTTGAAAGCCCGAGGCTAGTAGCATGATGTCTTCCTTCATCGATTTGGAACTCCAAGATCATGGATCCGGAGGTGAGCGAATGCGGTGCTCTTGGTAACCTCCTGTGGAATCCTCTTTGCTTCAGTCACATGATCTGCAAATGTGCCATGCGTCTTGGTGACACAGTCAGTTCAATTTGGAGAATATTTGAAGGTTGGTTTCTCGACAGGTCGAGATCTAGCAAAGTTATAATTATAAAGTTTTAAATTACTCATTACTTTTGATATCTGTGAATTAAATTTCACGGTTTATAATGGGCAAGGGGTGGATTTCGGTTTTGTTTGTATTCACATTTCTTCTTGTGGCAGTTTGATCAGACGACGTGATGGTCCTCTCAGTACGTGAGCATCCTCCTCGTTCTTAATGAACTGTGACATCAATTCCACATAGCATTTTATCGGTTTTCTTTTGTGTTTGCAAGCCAATGCCTCAAATGCAAACAAATTTCTCATTACAGTGTTTGTTATGATGGCCATTTGAATTGTGGGCAAGTGAATTGTGCGGGTTCTACGATCAAAATGAATTTCGTTGAGATTCCCTTTATGGGAAGCGAACTTCACTATTTTTCTATCGAGCTTTGTTGCTGCTAGGAGATTGACAACTCACTTTTCCTTCGTCTTCGTCTTCGTCTCAAGATCAACCGTGGGACTGGAACGAGATGAACCAATGATACTCTCGAATAGAAACCCTAGAAGATGCGACTCTAGGGACTTGACATAATCTGAGGGAGAATTTAGCTACGATTGTTAACCAGATCTTGCTGTAGAATTGTTAGCCGTGGATGTGGAAGATTTTTTGGACAACGTTGGAGTTCGTGCAATGTGTGGATAATGTGGAAATATTGTGAGCAGTCATGGATTTTTATGGTGGGGTCCAACATCATTGACGAGGCTTTCGTCATAAGATTTATAGCCATGGTTAATCGTTGAGCCAAAACGATATTGTTAACCACAGGTTGTGCGTCTTCCTTGTGCAACCGCCCCGTGAAGTAGTTTGAGGGCATTGTTTCAAGTGAAAGAGTTAATGGGTCGGTTGTATTATAATACAACCTTCCTTATCTTTGTATTTCTTATTTTTGTATTTATAACCAGCCCATACTCAAATTAACCAGGTCTGCAAATTTGTTAAATGTTGTGAAAGTAGTTTCCAAGGGAAAATGAGATGTTGATTTGGGGATACCTTTCATGATGGTAGGTTCCCGCAACCAGAGCCCTTTTGTGGTTGACAGGCATAGCTTTGTCAGTGGTTGTGTTTACCACTTTAGCTTCCACCTGACCCATAAGCAAGTCCATTGTTCCATATAGAAGATATAAAGCAACTCAAATATTGATTAGATTTCATTTTCCATATATTTCGCTTTGTATATGCTTTCCACTCTTATAGTTTCTTCAGTATTCCTTTACACCTCTCGGTGAAAAAATGCTAGTTATATTCATGGAGGTACATTCAAATTACATCATCTATATAGCATGGCTTTATTAACGAGTGAAATTTAAAACATCAACGACATGGTTGCAAATAAACACTCGGAAACTATACCATTCATCAAAGTTCAAGTTATGTTATGGCACAAATATTGAAGTTTTTTTAAGTATGAAAATGTACATTTTCCTTAGACCACAAGTGGCGTCGTTGGATGAGCCCAAGTGCCCTGCAACAAGGTTTCTCGAGCCTCGTGGGTTTCTTGCCAGGTGTACACTACTCTGGATCTTCCCTTGATCAATGGTTGACATCCTTCAAGCTAGATCAACGGTTGTGATTGCAAGCCGTTAATAACTGTTGTTTCAGGGTTTGGTGGTAGCCTTTGTCATCATTCTGTCGATCTGGAGTAGGGAGCGCAACCTATGCAACTGCCAATTCTTTCTTATAGCAGGTAACTTGTTTCTCTTCAGTTTTCCTGTTATAACCCTAAGGATTCTTGATTAAAATCTTTAACTGATGATTGAGGGTTTCTCTGTTGATTGGCTCAGATTAGAGCGTGATCTGACTGACATTCCTTGACTTCCTTTTTCCTGCAGAAATGTTAGGGCTTCTAGGTGCTAATCTCTCTCTTTTGGTATGTGCAGAAGATTGAAGGTTTTGCGTGCAAGGGTACTAGCATCTGCGCCCTTTGCGTAGGTTGACATTTTACCCCTTTAGCCTGCAACTTGAGGTGGGTTTTCTCTCCCCTCTAATGAATAACCTTATTCATTTGTATATATGATAGTCGAGTTCCTTTGAGTTCTTAATCACTGTTTTTCTTTTGTTTCGAGGTACACCAGTCTTGTTGCGCTCTATTGAATTTAAGTACTGGATTCAAGCTTTGCAGCTTCCTAATTTCCCCATTTTACACATAACGGTACCCGGACGCCATTTGCTTCTACGGGTTCATAGTTGTTACTGCCATAAGGTTAAAATCTTGGGTTTTGTTGTGGAAATTTGCTATGTCGTCTGAGTCCTATGTATGGAACCTCTCGGTTGTCCTTAGAAAGCACATTTACACCTTCATGGATCGAACATGGTTATTCTTATTCTATGTTTAGGTTTATGGAAATATGCCAATACGCCTTTTGTGGATAATTCCATATTTATGGCAATCTTTTTGTATAATTTCTTTTTTAAATTAGCAAACGGGAACTGTGCTTTAACGAACATTTGTTGGTAATGGGTTTTTCCCCAACTATATTTTCATATTTCCTCTTGTTGGGGTTTTGTAATGTATGGTTAACTTATCGAACATTAATCTTTGTTTTACGATTGATATATGTACTGATGTTTGAAGAATGCAAGGATTTCTCAGTTAGCAATGGTTCTTTCTTATTCTATGTTTTAAATGCTCCAACTATTAACTAATTTGCTTGAGAGGTGTTCGACCCCCTGGTTTCCTGACATAGTAGGAATTTTTGTTTCCACAAATAAGTTCTTCATATGCATTTGAACAGGAACAATCTAGTCTTTGATTTATTTTCGAATGTCGTTCTATTACAATAATGTTGCATTGTTTTAGGATCGTTTATCTCCAAATATGTTTTTTTAATTTTATCAAGTCCTCCTTGTGAGGACTGCTGTTGATTTGCCTTCTTAGCGGATCGAGGGCTAACCTGACCTCTGGATTTGGTATGCGTGGTTAACTGTTGATCTATTCTTGTTCTTCTTAAAAGAATAAAGTTTTGTTACAAAACAAAGTACTGTATCAATACACGTACTTAATACAGGAACTTCTGATTTCCTAGTTTGCACACCAATGTTTTCTATGGTAAATAAATTATATGCAACATTTTATTTACCTATACCTCTTTCTGTCCTACCTATCCAGTAAACATTTTGGACTACTTATATATTTACGTCCGTAAGGAACACAACTCACACCCTAGAATGATATTCCACCTGATCAATGAGACCAGCCGCTACTGCGTCTCCCCCCGAGCCATTGCAAACTCTGGGATTTGGGACTAACTTTGGCATAAGGTCTTGGCCATCTGGTCCCAACCAGGCACGGACCCCTTCACACCATATTCTTTTGGATTTCTTTCCAGATTCGTTACATTGCACTCTTACTTCCACTTCCTTGCCTCGGTTCCCCAAACCCTATTGGCTTCTCTCTTTTAAGCAGCAAGGAATTTTGGGCAGGTAACTGCATTGCCCGCTTCCCATAATTATCTATATCCCCATGTGGGTTTCTCACGTATCTTTCTCAAGATGGAGTTGTGCACCAACCTTTTAATTTCCATACACAATAATACAATTGAATAATTATAAAAGCACAACCAATTTAAAAATAAATCAAAATAAATAAAAAATCAGGAAAAGTTCTTTTTTACTAGGGACATTACAAATATTTAGAAGAGAAAGAGAAAGTAAGGGAGGGCGAGAAGGAATAAAATCATAATACCATGGTTTATGAATACATTTTGATTATTAGATTATGGATATGGATGGGCCTTGGGGAAGGGAATTGAACTTGTGATGAGTGCTATAACAACCCCCTCATCACCATTTAACCAAGACCCACATCACCGTTTAACCAAAACACCATAACTTATTTCAAAATCAAAATGTTTTACGAATACTTTATTTTAATTTAATTTTATAACATGTTCAAATTAAATCTAAAAGAAAAAAGCTTATAGCTTATAATTACTTATGAGGTATATCTAAACCCTTCATCCTCACTACTACTAAAAATATTCCCATATATATTAAAAATGATAATACTTTTTGCAACTAGAGGCCCTAGATGTGTAGGTGTAATGTAAGTATGTAAACAATTATAAATGTTGACTCAAATGAAAAAGAGTAAAAAGTCTAAAACATATGTTGTTGAGTGTATACATTTAAATATCTTGAGTGTATACATGTGGGGATGAGTGTAAACATTTAAAAATTCTTAGATGTGTAGGTGTAATGTAAGTATGTAAGCAAATTATAAATATTCAAAAAAATAAAAGTTTAGAACATATGGCGATAAGTGGAGAAACATTTGTATGCAAAGAAACAATTAATATTAAAAAAGTTAAAAGTAACAAATAAAAGTTAAAAGTAATATTGGGATGAGTGTAAACATTTAGAATTTGGCTCAATTCATAATAAAAAGTTAAAATAATAAAAAAATTAAAATTCATTTTTATTTATTTATATCTTTACACTGAAAGTATTCTTTTTTAAAAAACTTTGAAATTTAGCTTTTCTTTGTGGCTTTTTTATTTTTCCATTTTCATCTCCATCTTGTCTTTATGTCGTTTTTCCCTTGTAAGTGGCATACTTTCTAATTAAAATATGAATATAAATATGAGAAAAATGTAAAATGGATTTGAAGGCACTGCCACCATGCATGTGGAAGGGGGTATATTATAAATGCCAGTTGTCTGATGTGGTGAATTTTCTCATCTTTTGTGCTTTTCTTCCGCCATGTCACCTGCATACCTAATAAAATAATATTTTTGGCCACTATTAAGAACACTCATCCTCTATGGTGGAGGCATTCCCTCCCAAGTTGTCTTTAGTACGACTTTTTGGAAGCTTTTTCGGTGGATTTTTTTGATCTAATTTCTTTAAAATCTGGTAGGAATTTATTGAAATCACAATCTTGATGGGTAACCACTTCACAATCGAATTTCCCTAGGGGTTATTCAGGGTGTTGAATCCATATATACAATAAAAAACCAGTTTAAATAACACAATTCAATATATCACCTCAATTTTTTCTGCATGATTCTAGCATCGGAAAGCCCAAAAAATCGCAGTAAACACAACTCCAATCCCTCCGACGTACATTAATGACTTAAGGATGAAGCGACCACCTGAGTACAATCTTTTCCAGATGGACCAGTCATTCTACGCACGCGTAGTTCACCAGAATAATCCCCAAGTCGAGGTTTGAGAATCATTTTTTAAGCAAGGTACAAGACTTTATAGGGAAAGGAGGTGAGGATTTGAGGGTTAGGTTAAAGGAATATGGATTGAAAAAGAGTTTCCCAATCCCCAAAATCCTTATAAAACTTGGATTCCTGAGTTTCCCTTGATGAATTATCTTTGATGAGAAATTGGACCACATGGGACCAAGCAGACCCAACCTAGGTTAAGGGGATGGAGTCTAACAACCGATGATATTCTTAACCTGACCAAGGAAAAGGGAAAGGATCAAACAATAATTTTCACCTAAAGATGTCAAATTGATCCTATGAGGTACTAGCCTTGGGAGCACTAAGGAAAAATTTGATCTTAGACCTAGGGCTCGGGATATATCACAATCCTATTGTCAAAATCTCTTCAAATTCGAAGGAGACCTTGAGGACACACTGACGCAGTAAAGCCTAGAAGATCAACAATTTTCTAGGGCTATTTTCTCGGGAAATTGATGCCCTAGGTGGCCGAGCGTGGCTAGACCTAGAAGAGGGAGGAAAAGATGAAGGGATATGGTTTAAATGACCACCTTTTTATGAATCAATTCCTAATTTCTCTTGGGCATATGGAGTCAAGGAGAATTATGAAGATAGACTTCGTTTCTTGTTTAAGGAGGCTCTCAAAGTCAACTTCTTTCAAGTTTAAGGGCAAGAGAATAAAAGTGACTTTAAAAGCGTTTATACTTTGTTGCAAATGGAAGAGGCTTATTGAGATAACTCGATCTCTAGGACAATTCATTCATCAAACATGGCCCGTACATGGAGATAAGCTAAATAGAAACATAATTCCACATTAATACCATAAATGCATGCAGCAATTAGCCCTAAAAGAGCGTAAATATCATAACCAATGTATGCAGCAAAAAGAAAGAAAATATCGTTAAAATAACAATTACATGTAAGAGAATATAACCAACCAGCAACACATTTGCAATATAAGAAGTTCCAAGATGAGAATAACCCAATCCATACATCAAAATTCATCCATTATCCAAAAATATCAACCAAGGAAAAAGTTTGAAGTTCTCTAATGAGAGAATTATCCCAATCAAGTGATGATACAAATTAATCCATCCAATTCCTATTATACACTCATTAGGAGTTTAAATTGACTAATGGGCCTACATTATCCCCTAAAAATAAAATAATGTGCAAATTAACTAACTTTTGGTGACAAACCCACCAAAATAGCTCATAAATAAAATAATAAGCCTCTAAAGAGGTCAAATAATAATCTATGCATGTCGTAGGGCCCTCCAATAGGCTTGATGAGGTCCATAAGTGCCATAATGATGAATAGAATCCTCAAAAATGATGGAAAATGGAATGCCCCCTTGTTCTCCAAACAATAAACATGTGGTGCTCCCAGTGGCCGCAGGGGCACACCAATGACCTCATGGGTCTCCATATGAGTCGAAGATGCCTGCAGACCATCTATAAGGGTTCAGATGATAAAATGAATGCTTCCATGCCATTATACAAGTCCTGGGACACTTGTCAAGTGTGTGGTGCACCTGTGGGGCCAACTGGGCATAATGCACCAAATGCATCTTCCTCATTCAAAAGTTGGATCTCTAGCAATCTTCGAACACCTCTGGGGTTCCATGGAGTGTTGTCTACTGCTGTGGAGGCCCATGGATCTCTACACACACTTTATATGTTCCATTGTAGCTTTGGAGGGTTAGGACCCCGCATAGGGAGACCAAACCCAAATGGCACCATCTGCAATCCTACATAAGATCCAATGCATCCCCTAGCCTTCCAGTACAACAAGTCATTAAAGTAATCGAGTAAAAGAGCTTACAAACCATGAACAACACATGGACACTTTATAATGGCATACCCTTCCATAGTGGGCTTCAGCGTGTGCTAATGTCTCCGAGCTCCAAAGGGGGTTACCCAGGTACCTTATTAGGTGGTTTCTACCTTTAGAGGGGATAGTATGCCCAAAGTACATCCCTCAAATGGTGGTGGCATGTGATAAAGAGGTGAAATGGAATAGGGAATGAGAGGGGCAACCCTGGGTCACATATCGGGGCACAAGTGTAGCTAGAAAAAGGGAAGTCCACACCTGGGTATATAATGGATAGGAGGGAGTAATCGTGGTACATGAGGTGCCGCGACCTTGCTTTTTCACCCTTATTTATATACCTTTTTCCTTTTATGATTTTTCTTTGATTAACTGCTTGGGACTCAAAGGACAAGAGCATGATGTGTAAGATATAATAGTGATGACCCCCTTTTTGGTAGGGCGGTTCATTGCCCTATAGGGGTTGGGATAATCATGGGTTCCTGAATGATAAAGGAGGCTCATTTAGGGCTTATGGAACTAGGGTGATGGCCATGGGTATGGGGTAGAGCTCTTATATTGGATTTTTCCCACGTGCTAATTATGTTTGTCCCGACCATCTTTTGTATCTTGTGGTACATTTTCCTATTTAATGTGGTCATTTATGCTTTTACTTTTCTTTTTATTTGCTTCAACCTATGGGGCATCATTCTAAGCTTAACCCAAGGTGTGGGCAAGGGAATGAGGAGGCAAACCCTATGTGGAAATAGTGAGGAAATTTGGACCCAGGCGGGAGAGATGATGAATGGGGGTATAGTGAATGGAAGGGGAGTGGTAGATGTGGATAAGGGAGTGAGACCATGCAACCAAAGTCAGGGTTTCCCAAGTAGTACCACCCTAAAACCAAATGGTCAGTAATGGGGATCCCACGAGACTAAAATGCATGGGTAACATCCAAAAGAGGTCAAGGGTACATAAGTACAAACTAAGCCCACTCTTTCCGTCGAATCCCCCCATCAATCCAAGCCCAGAAGTGTCCATGATAAGTAAACCCCATACTCAATTACCAAATGACAAGACATACCTTTAGGTTCGAGAGGCTTGCCTTCAAACATACGTTCAATACAGATGGGTGAGGGACCACATGGTTGTCTTAGGTGGCGGAGAAATGGCACAACTAACTAGTTGAGAGCTACAAGGGGCTTTGCCTGCTCGCTGAGGTCCATTATGGAGAAATTTTTTCTCCTAGGGGGATATCACCCATGAAGTGGCGGGTAACATCTGGCTCCAAATAGGACGTGATCTCTCTCAAAGTGGGCAAAGCTACTCAAACAGGAGGTCACGAGAACTCCATCAATCTCTTGGTCATTGCAAACCTTTTACCTACAATTATCGGTGACTAAAACAAAACCACGGGGCAACATGTTTTTCATGGTGTCTTATGATCACACATGATTAATGTCAGACCATAAAATAAAAAAGTAATAAAAATATGCAATTTTTAATCTAAATGTGGATAATCTATCATGAGAAATATCATATGAGATTAGTTCCAATGCATAAAATCAACATGCAATGCATCCAGCATACATATGGTACAATTTCAAATACTACGTGTAATCATAAATCCAGTGCAACCAACATATCATCAAATTAACATAAATATACCGGCCTATATGACTACTCATGTAGGAAATGTGAAAGTGAAGGTGGACATAATCACATGGATGATCATGTTGGTGGGAGGTAAAGAAATAGGATGCCCACACATGGATGATTATGTGAGAAGAGGTAAGAAAATGATGTAATCTAGTCCATGATATCCTCTCTTCTAACCAAGATATAGAGATGTCAATGAATAGGCTCATAAAATTTTGATGGATGGAAATCTCGGGCATCTTATTTCCATGATGGTGCTTATCATTTGTCATATTTTATGGCTTCCATAGGGTTATGATTAGTAGGAAAGGGAGATTGATGAGATGGAGAAACAAACATATGTTGCCCATGATGATCACAGTGAAAAGGGTTGATTATAGATTGATCATGATCCTAGCACTCTTGGATATGCAGTGAATCCCAAAAATCGTACCAACTAGCACTATGAAAAATTGCCTCGATTCCAAAAGTGTTGCTAATATAGCCAATAAGCCAATTAACATAGAAAATATCTGAAAAGATTGCTCAACTCATATGAGCTAGTGTAGGGAACCATTGAATACTGTTGAGAAAACACTCACATTGATCTTTCAAAGGAAAGTTATGAAGGTAGGAGCAGACGTAGGCCATGAATTTAACCCATAAACCATAAATCCCACATGCGACGCCAATATGGTTTCCATTAAACTTCATTAGGGAAACCATCCTTGAGACAATTAATGATCAAGGTGCAAGGTCAAATCAAAACATAGTATGTCATCTGGTTTCAAATCTTGATGCGTGTGAGAACATTGGGATGAGTTCCTTTGCATGGGCCACAATAATCAACATGAATCCTTGCACTAATTGCCACCTTTTTTTATCACGAGTTCTTATGTTTAGAGTACGAAATGGGAGAGGGAGACTTAGAGTAGGAGTCAAATCATGTTTATTAGAACTAAGGGGAGAGGGGAGACTCATGGGATGTTTCTTCATCACGCGGAACCATTTTATGCCAGTCTGGCTTGCTTTTGGAAGGCATGACAAGTTAATTTTGAGGATACTGCGGTAGGGTTTGTGTATTTTTGTGTTCAGAAATTTTCATAGCCCATGGCTCTTGGAAAGTGAAGCAAGGCTTCTTCCTCCTCGGATCTCTCTTGGTATAATCATCTAATGGCCCCCGACGTTGGTTACCTCTAGGGGGTGGAGCTCTCATGTCCTTTCCCCTTTGCTGGAAAGCAGGTCTGTTGGGCATAGGGGTCCTAGCCCTTGGTAATGCATCCTGCAGATCTCGAGTCCTCCCAGCTGCATCCTGCGGCGTACTGGGTCGAGTTGACCTCACTAGCCCACGCAATGGCTCTGCTAATCCATCTATAAACATGAAAATCTTCTTGGGTTCCGACAGATCTAAAACCATCACTAACAACCTCAGGAACTCTGAGGTGTATGTCTCAGGACTCCCCATCTACTTGAGCTTGGTCAACTCTCCAAAGTGCTCCTTAGGGTACTTCCGATCAAATCTCTCCAACACTCTCCTGGTAAATTCTTCATACATTGTCACCCCTGTGTGACCCTGCATAGTCAACCCATGAAACCACCTGTCATGGGCTTCTCCCTCCAAGTGCAGCGTAGCCATCTTGATGGCCTCTAACTCCGTCATCTGATTAAGGTGGAAGTAGATATACAAATTTTCCACCCATGCTTTGGCCAAAATCTTCGAAGACCCATCAAATGTTGGTAGGAAAAGCCTACCCACGGTACACTGCAGGTCACTTCTCTACATGTACCCTACTCCTCTAGTCTGGCCCTTGGGTTTGTTGTTGTTCTTTAGCTAGAAAAACTCATTGAAGGTTATTTCCCTTCCATAATGGGTCTCCTCCGGCTCCTGGTGCCCTTTGGTTCTTGAAGCTAGGAATATGGGAATGCTGGAGCGTAGTGGAGTATAAGGTATGGCTGGAAGGGTAACGTGAGGGCTTTCTTGGTGCTGCGAAGTTCCAGACACTTCTCCAATATGGATTTCTCCTTGAATCCCCTTTCCCTTGCTGTCGTTACTGAGTTTTTGACTCATCTCCTCAATCCTCTTGGAGAGGTCTTGTACAGACTTTATAAGGAGGCGAGAAAACTCCTTCTCCTTATTTCTCCCATCATCCATGTGTGCCATCTTTCCCTCTTCGACCTCCGAAACACTGTCAACTGGATTTGGAGTAATTTCGAGCCTTCTCTCTTAGCTCCGGTATCTCTGCCTCTGGTAAGTTACGTTTTTTCTGTCTTCGGGTGTCATAGACTGTGTGCTCCACAGGCTGAGCCAAGTCTATGAGCTTTGATACCACTGTAATATCCCAAATTGGGATTAAATAGTAATAAAAGGCAAAATAGACAAGAAACTACAGCCAAAAATAAAAAAACCATTAAACACAGAATATGGAGCCAAAATAAATGTTGAGCCATTTTATTAATATGCTAGAAAAGAGTACAAGTGTGGTGCTGAAAAGATTGCTCCTAGGCCTGCTCAAGGCAGGCTGAAGGGCAACTCGAATCCTAGCAAAAATCCCTGCTAGAAAGGGCTCTACGTGGCTCAATCACTGCGCTACCCAGTCCAAAAAATATTGTTGCTGGGAATTGGTCATCGGACTCTGCTCAATAAACCCATAAAAACCCGCGAAGGTTTTTCTGAAAGCTCGACCCCCAAAATTGACCCCTTTAGGCTTGGCAAGCTGCTTTGCTGGGGAAATCTAACTCCCGACATAAACTACTAGAAAATGCCTCCAATACATTTCAAAATCCCTGGTAGGAGGTGGCTAGCCTCCCCTCCAAATCCATCGACTGAAATCCACTTCACTCCCCCACTTTCGACACTTCCCCTAGACTAGACTGCATAGTCTATGCTGCCTCTGCGCTGTCTCGAAGGGACTACACACTCCTTGCTGATGCTGCTATGAAAATCCCACGAAATGGTAGGACTCCTCTCCCAAGTGGGCCTCGAAGTCCCCCAAGACAGAGGTTGAGATCTCCGCTTGAAGATCTCATGTGTTAAACAACAATGCAGACTTGGCTCTTCGGCTCAAGCGTGCTCAGTCAAGATGACAAGAAAAATTGAGATGAATGAATGAGGAAATGAGCCGTCTTCACTTCTTTTTGTCAACTGAGTCCTCAACATTCCCTTGGGCCCACCATGGGCTGCGTTGTCCCCTCGTTTGGCCTCTCACAGCGCTGCCACCATCAAGCCTCTCCCACGCAGCTACTTAAGAAGTTGCCTCCCAGTCGATTGTTGGCCACATGGACCCCACTAAGGCTTAAATTTTTACCTAGGGACTATAGGAAAAAACTTTATTTGACTTAGTTATTATTTGTGGGTCCCCTACCCACTTTATTTCTTCCCAACGTTAGAAATTGCCAAAGTTTATAAAAAATTAATATTCCAATTAGCTGACTGCTAATTTGGAATATTACACATGAGCTACTTCATCTCCACTGTATCACCGACTTTAATGAGTTCGTTGTGCACATACTTCGTTGTGCACATACTGAATGTTCATCAATATAGTTTGTAACACTCATTGTCTTCATCTTTAGCACATACAATTTATTGTGCAAGTAAAGAACTCTACCTCTATTTTAGGGATCATAAAGTTTCTACAATGTTGTTTAGAAGCTAAATCTTGTTTTATCTTCATTTTCAATATGAGGAATAATATGGTAGTCCACCTATGAGTTTAAGACGTACAACGGATATTCATGTAGCATTAGTTAGATCTTACTTGGTATATTTGCATTTTCAATATGAGGAATAATATGGAAGCCCACTGATGAGTTTAAGGCGTACCACAGATATTCACCTCGCATCATTTAGTGGCTTTTGTTGGGTATGTGTTGTATTTTTTGCATGACTAGCCCCACGTGTGATTCATATGTACTCGGTGTAGCAGGGGTGGAGGTCACAAGGGGGGTGGAGTCCCCAATTTTTTTTTGGGCAGCTTTTTATGTCTGTTTTTTGGTGGTTTTTGGCACATGGGTTTTTATTTTAGTTGTTTTGTGGTAGATGGTGGTTTAACCCATGGTTTTGTAATTCTGGTTAAGGAACTATGGTTGTATTCTAATTTGGGTTAAAATGGATTGAGGGTTTATGGATGTTGCCAGATATACATATTTTATCGTAATATTGTTTTAGAACCATAAACTGCAGTTTTTGCATTAAGTCTTCAAATCAAAATGCATGACATAGTTAATACATACTGAATCACTGCTACTACATGATGCAGGGGCATTAGGTTCAGAAAATACTTTGCATTTTAATAAACATAGGGGTCTTGTGTTTTCAAAAGAATATTGATTTCTTATGTAATTATTAATGTTTTTGAGTGACATTTCGAATAGATATTGAGAGAAATTTGTAAATGTTCCCGAATGATTGGAGAACATGAGAAGTAGGATAGTTGAGATTCATAGAGATTGAGAGATTTAGGAATTAATTGTAAATCTTAAGTTAGAATCAGTTTCATGATTTTATGGGATTAAAGAGGATCCTTAGGGATAAAGGATAGATTTTAGGACTTTGAGGATTTTGAGGAATTTGTTGAGATGATGGAGGATCTGAACCTAAATTAGTTCAGATTATTCTGTATAAAAATAATTAGCCTCAAAGGCAAAAGTGGCAGACATAGCAGACTATAGTAGAGGTAGAGATTTAGGTGTTAGACAGACAGGGGTTTGTTGTAAGCCTACGGGCTAATTTGACAGAAAGGCCATTTATCAGAAAATCAAGCCTGAGGGAAGAAGAAACTTGTGTAAATACTTGTTTATATATAAAGGAATTGTTTTTGAATTATGTGTGCATTGATTGATTTAATTATGTGTGATAAATGATTTGAGTTTCAATAAACAGGTTTGTGACTTTTTGCAGAGAAATGAATTCATAATTTCATATTGTGAATCAAGGGTTTGGCACAGTACATGTATGTAATAGGAGTTTGAAGTAGTGGTGTTTTGCATACCATTGTAAAGTTTAATGGAAATACTGAGATAGGGTATTATTAGGAATTGAATTGAAGAGCAATAAGGGTTTTCATACATATCTGAGAAGATATATAAGTTGAGGTGTATCGATCACTGAAAGGATTGATGTCACATGAAAGAAAATAATTTTTCCAATTCGGCATTTGGATATATCGGGTTATATGTGTATCAGAAGTATATCTGATTGAACAGTAATGTGAATCAGGATTGGACAAGGGGTTAAAATTGCCGAGAGTTGAATTGGAGTCAATTATCATTTCACAGAGTTGAATTAGAGTCGATATGGGGCATGGTTACCAGGATTATAAATCTGGTTTGATGAATGGTATTTGGCATGGAACTGCGCACATATGGAACTATGAGATGATGAAATGAGTGTTTCAATAAGTGTGCAGAGGACTGCATTGAAGAGAAGATGGAACAGTGAGTCAACGAAAGTGTGGCGAAGACAGAACCGTGAAGGGGGTTTCGAAAACCACTAATGGTTTTTGCGTAGCTTCTAGATGGTAAGCAGTTTTTGCTTGATCGAACGCGATAGCGTTTAGGATTTGACACGTAGAATGGATGATAATTCAATACCGCTCATTTCGCGTGAATTTGGAAAACCAAAGGGCGCGCAAGTTTATTATGCGATAACCGTCGGATCATCGTGTTGGAGTGTGATAAAGTGGCAACCGTCTGATCTGATGAACAATGGACGACGAATAGATGTGGGTTGAAATATATGTGGGCCATATATGATTTCATATGACGATCCTTGACATTTGTGCAGTTTAATTACCAGCGAAATTGGTAAGTTATAAAGTTTATGTTAATTTTATAACATAAAGTTTGGGTTTACTGAATTTCCGCAAAGAATATGAGAAGTCTTGTGGGCCAAGGTTAATGTATGTTTGGACTTGGATTTTATCCAAAGTTGATAACATATGTCGATAAGGAGAGTTGGTAAAGTTGTGGGCCCGAAATTATATGGGTTTATTCCAAAGTCGAATTTTGAATGAAATGTGAAGTTGTGGGCCATAAGTCAATTATATGGTTTATTTGGGTTTTAAACCATAGTTGTGAGCAAGGTATGTAATAGCATAATTACATAATTCTATTATTTGGGTTTTGAACCAAAGTCAAGTCAGAAACATGAAATATCAAAGTGGGTATTTTTATATGGAAATAAGAAAGGAAAATCGTTTCCGCTTGTGAATAAATGAAAAGAGAAAACCTTTTATAAAGGGGTTTTAATTATGGTTTATAATCACAGTTGCATAAAAAGGGACAACTTCCACATATGTTAGGTTTTATAACCATGGTTAAAAAGTGAGGGAATCTTCATTTGAAGATTAAATAAAAGTTTTCGCATTAGAGTTAGTCCCAAATTGAGGATTAATTTGGGAGAAAAAAATGTGACATGCATTTTTACATGGAGAATGTGGGTTTTGCTGCTTAGGCAACATCACTACAGGTTGGAATGCTGATGGAAAATGTAAAATAGGGTAGATACTAGATACTAGAACTATAAAATAGGGTAGATACCAGAAACTAGAACCATAGATGATAGGGTTTATGATCTTAATTGTAAGATATAACCTCTCCCACCAACCATTATCTAAAACTGTATCGTTGACCTTTTTGAATAAGCTTGATCTTCCCTTCTCCAAAATGACCAAAACTCCTCCCTTTCCTTTGACCTTTACTAGTTTCCCTTCATGATTGAGCCATAATCTCTATGAAATGAGGAAGACAATGGATTGCTGTAGTAAGAACAATTCAAGATTGGTGGAGAAATCCATTTGCCCAACATTTAGAATCCTTTCTAACACTACACGATAACCCTTAGCTGCACTTCAAATTGCCTCGCAACTCGAGGTAAATGACTAAAAAAGGAAGGCAAAAACATGATTTAATGTCGCTTACATGGATGACACATGTCAAATTTTTGAGACACGTTGAGGGAAATTGTTCAAGTCATGTTTGGCATGTGTCTTGTGAATAGGACATGTTCCAAACATGTATATTCACGTATTGGTGTCCAACATGTGAAATTTGGGACATGGCCCCTATTTGGACATGTTTGGTTACTTATATCCAGGGTTAATGGATTTGTGAAATTTGGGACATGGCGCCTATTTGGACATGTTTGGTTACTTAGATCCATGGTTAATGGATTGGGGTTGTATGGATGTGTATGGACGTTGTAGGATATACATATTGTATTTACAACATTGTAAATATATAATATAATGAAAAATATTTCTGTTTTTCTCAGTTTTGGGTTTTGAGCGTTAAAACTCTGAGTTTAGAATATATTGATGAAGTAAAAGTTATTGAAACCCTGTACAATTATTTGTTGCAAAAAAATTCTTATAAAAATAGAAAAGATGTAATGATGTGTGCACATACAGATTCCCCTCCTCGCTCAATAGATTCTCGAGTTGCAACAAATCCCAAATATTTGGTTAGTGATTCTTGGAAGCTTTTGTTGTTCTACTATGATCACACAAATTTCAAGATCAAAACTACTTTATTACATGCTATTAGTTGAGTTTCCCCTTTGGAAAACATCTTAAGGGAGGTCAGATGATCACTTAGGAAAAGTATCACTGTCACTAATACTTGTCTTGCTTATTGGTTAGTTGGTCAGAATCTAGATCAGGGGCAAAAATTCGGTCAAAAATGAAAGTGCTCAGAAATTCTTCAGACCCGAATGGCCAGATAGAGCTCATCACCAGGATTCCAATGCAACTCATTTCATCAAAATTCGGGTTCATATGAGTGAGTTACGGTCTATTGTTCGTTTTCCAAAACAGATAAAAATTGTGTAGAACAGTGATAGTTTCTCTTATTTCCTAAGTTTGGAATTATTACAATAGTGGATTATTTTAATGTTGAAAATTAGGCCAATGGAGAAGGGCCACATGGCACAGCAAGAGGCTGCCATGTGCTCTCCCCCATGGCACAGCAAGAGGCTGCCATGTGCTCTCCCCCATGGCAAGGTTGCATGACATACATTATTATTCCAAGGTTGAAATTAGGGCACATATATGTTTTATTCCAAAGTTTGAATCAAAGGTGGTTGGTGCATATTATTCGCAATGTATTACAAACATATATTATAACCAAAGTCCATAGACTAAGGTTCATCACTTATCGCGTTCAACAAAAAGATTTGTGATTTGTGATAAGATGGGTCCTACCAATCACATCAGGGGTTTAAGAGCGGACATGAATGCATTATCGGGTGGCGTATCTGATATTTTGCATTAGCGATAAGTGACGTGGCGGTAAGGTTATCGAATGCAGAGTTGCGATGCGATATATCACATCGGGGTATCGCAATCGCAAGAAGGAGCAAGCAACATAGAATGATTTATAGCGGATATGAGATCTGCAATAAGTGCTGCGTTGCGATCTGCGATTTTCGATAAGTACCGTGATGCGATCTGCTGAGTTTTAAATACATTTAAACCGAGTTTTAATATGTAATACGTGGTTATGTTATGTAAACGGATAAGTGCGGGTTAACGCTAAACGCGCCTAACCCCACTTAAACACCACTTATCACCCACTTAATTTAATATTAAACTCGCACTTATCCATAATTAATAGTGCTTAACGTGGCATCACCTTTGGCGGACCCGCAAAATTTGGAGGCAACTCCAGTTTTAATGGAGTTAGTTGGCCAGATTCCAGAATTAGTGGAGAAATTACAGAAGAATTTGTTTTTGCCATAATGGAGGCAATTTTCGACCAAATTGGGTGCAAGGATAGTCATTCTAGACATATTTTGATGTTTTGGAGCCATTGGAATAGGTTTCAGAGGTAGAATAGGTTAGCTACATAGGTTTTTGTTGCCGTGAATAATTTTGAAGCTCAAGGCCACCAAGAGGGAAGGCCAAGCCCAGAGCATCTGGTAACCAAATTGAGTAAAAAAATATTGTTTTTGATAGATTTCAATGTTTTAAACTCATTGGAATAAGTTCCAAAAGCATTTGATGCATGTAAACTCAATTTTGAGCAAATTAGAGCTAATACAGAGGCCCAAGCTATGGAGATGAACCAAGGAGATGTAGCCCAGGAGGGGTGAACTCCTTCATCAAAACTCTGTTTTATTGTATCAGTTTGTGTGGTTTGTTGTCATTTATGTTGTTGATGTTCAACACTTTAAATTCATGCTTTATGCTTTCAAAAACACTCATAAAATTTAGTTTTAATTTCTCTTTGGACACACATAAGCAACAAGAGAACCTGCACATCAAGCATAAGATCAGTGAATAAGTTTTATATCTGAAAATGAAATTAGCACGACAATAACCAACATTCAAATTCAGATCAAGTTGATATCAGAGAAATGTTGAAAGGTAAGGTTATTTGCTTGATAGTTGCTTGAAGTTTTGTGCAAAGAGAATTTAATGGTTTGCCAAGTTTATGTGTGAAGGATAAGATCAATATTGAGACTTAAGATTCTCAAAACACAACAAAGAAGCTTTGTATACATTGCATGTGTGATGGCAGCTTCACTAAGTGATGCTTCTAGTCAATATTCCTTACAAAAACTCTTTGATAAAGAGATGATGCAGAAAATCTACATCATGATTGATAGGATGCAAGAGAAGTATGAAGATAAGAGGGAAATAATTAAACTTCAAGAGCAGTTGATTGCCATGAAGGAGGAGAAGCAAGAGCTTCTTGAAAAGTTGCATGAGATGAAGATTCAGCTCCATGTTGCCAAGGAAGCCTTAGCCAAACATGTGCTTGAAAAAGAGGTAAGCAATTCAAGTTTATCTTCAATTTCCTCTCAAAATGAATGTGTAGGTTCTTTTGAAAGACACACTACAGGAATAGGGTCCAAATTATTGATGAATATGGGCTATGAAGGTAAAGGTTAGGAAAATATGCACAAGGCATAGTTGAGCCAATTGTTGTTGAGGAGAGACCTAAGTATTTGGGTTTTGGTTATGGACAACATGATGGAGAAAGCTCTAAAGCCAAGGAGACACATGAAGGTGTTCCAAGAAGGAATTTTATTTCATGTTCATTAACTCAAGCTTGTGAAGATTATGTTCATGAGGAATGCAAATTTTTTACATCCACTTTGCAAGAAGGTGCTCATAAGCATGCAACTAATGAGAATGGCGAACAAGAGGATGTTGAAAGCTCTAAAGTCATTGAATGCATTGTTGGTATTCCGAAGAGAGCCACTACCTCATCTAATTCACCTCCTCAAGAAAGTGACAAAGGTGAATGTTCAAGTTATAAATCTACTTTTAATCAAGTTGCTTTTGATATTGACAAACATGGAAAATTCTCAAATAAGATTTGGAGAAAAGTTGCATGTTCCTTTTGTGGTTTGGATAACCATAATGTTTCGAGGTGTTGGAGGAGGATAGACATGCACATGAAACTTTTGAAGCAAAGGAGGCAGGAAGCTAAAGAAAACCATGTTGAAAAGAAGAGGCAATTGTTTTGCACTCATTGCCATAAGCAAGGTCATATTGTAGACAAGTGTTGGAATTTGTATCCAACAATTCATCCATGACATTTGAAGAAGGTAGAAAAAGAGAATGGTAAGAATTGAAAAGAAGATTCCATAATCAATGTGGGTTAAGATGATTCGCATGATGATGAAGTGCAGCTAAAAGAAGCGCCAATGAAATGGTTTGTTCTTTTACATTGTGTGTTGCATGTTTACGTCAAGAAGGTGATTGAAAGTGAAGTATACTGACTCACTTTGTTCCAGAAAAATTTGTTCATTTAAGCTTTAATTACATGTACATATGAATGGAGTTCTTGTACTTATGATTGTACTTGTGAGAGAGTTGAATAATTGTATACATGCATGAGCTTTTGTGTGTATGAGCAATGGAATTTTGATGATTTCATTGTGCTTAAAAATGCATGAGTAATTGACATGTGTTGGTCGATTGCTTTGTTTAACATGCATGTTGTCAACTTGAGAGTGTTGATCATTTTCACATGCATGAGTGTTGGTTTGTGTTGATCGATTGTGTGTTGCATGCATGTCATATTGACTTGGAAAAGTTGATTTTATCTCCAAAGATGAAAAGGAGATGTTAACGAAGTGTTTCATGAGATGTGAAATTCTTTTTGTTTTGGGAAAATAATAAAGTTGTTATACATGCTTATGCTTGACTTGAGAGTCATTTGTTTGAAGAGCCATGTTTTGTCGACTTGTGATTGGTAAATAAGTTTTGACACCAAGATGTGAGAGTACATAGAAATGTTCACATGATGTGAAAATTGTTGCTTTGAAGAAGCAAGAGGATATGTCGTCAAGTTATTTCTTACATGTGTGTTTGTGAAAATATGTCAAGAAATTTTGCAGCGACTGTAGACCATGTTGTGTGTTGACACCAAGAAGAGAAGGAGATGGCAAATGCATTATTCCAGACGTGGAATTTGGAATCGTGGAGGTAAAATAATAATCATTTCTTTTCTTGTTTTTACTGATGTTGGAAGCTATTTGTTGTAGTTCACTCATTGTGAAAAGGAGGAACATGATTCTCAGTGGGAAGGCACCAAGGAATCAATTTGGTACAACAAAAGTGTTGTATCAGTGCAACCAACAAATGTTGGATTGGATCAGAAGGAGTGATCAGATCTGAATCAGGGGCAAAAATTAGCTCAAAAATTAAAGTGCTAAGAAATGCTTCAGACCTGAACGACCGGATAGAGCTCGTCACCAGGATTCCAACACAACATGTTTCATCAAAATCCAAGTTCGTATGAGTGAGTTATGGTCGGTTGTTCGTTTTCCCAAACAGGTAAAAATTGTGCAGAACAGTGACAATTTCTCCTATTTCCTAAGTTTGGAATTATTACAATGGTGGATTATTTTAATGGTAAAATTTAGAACAATGGAGAAGGGCCACGTGGCGCAGCCAAAGGCTGCCACGTGCCCTCCCCCATGGCAAGGTTGGATGGCATACATTATTATTCCAAGGTCGAAATTCGGGCGCATATATGTTTTATTCCAAATTTTGAATCAAAGGTGGTTGGCACATATTATTCGCAATGTATTGAAAACATATATTATAACCAAAATCTGTAGACTAAGGTTCATCACATATTGCGTTCAACAAAATGATTTGTGATTTGCGATAAGGTGGGTCCTACCAATCGCATCGGGGGTTTAGGAGCGGATGTGAATGCATTATCGGGTGGTGGATCTGCAATTTTGTGATAACGATAAGTGATGTGGTGTTAGGTCCCTATATTACTAGTATAGTCCCTTATTGTTGTTAGTGTAACCCCCTTATTGTACCCTTGTAACCCCCATTTTGTTATTATTGTGCCCTTAAATTATTATTGTTAGGTCGGCTAGGATTACATTGTGGCCCACTAGGATTACATTATGGCCCCATGGACTCCTATATATAGAAAGGAGGTTTTGTAATTGAATCATCCAAGAATTGTTCATTTATGTAATGTATTGGAGGTTGCCCCCTCGAAGTGGCCCATTTCTAAGGCGTTTATATCTCTTTTCTTCTCTTTTGGAGCTAGTTACACAACATTTGGTATCAGAGCTTGGGATTCTAGGGTTTCGCTACTCCAAACAGGTCATCGTGGAATTTTCGCTATAAATTTTTTTCTATGAAGTTTCAGAAGCTGAAATTTTTAGGGTGCGAAGCTGAAATCCTGAGGAAGATTTTCTAAAAAATTTCAGAGCTTGGTTCCCAATATATTCAGAGATAGCATCTGTGGAAGTTAGGTCTTTTTTCAGGCTCCTAAACAGGTCATCGTGGAATTTGCACTATAACTTTTTTTCTACGAAGGTTCAGAATCTGAAATTCATATGGTATGAAGCTGAAATCCTGAGGAAATTCGTAAAAAAAATTTCAGAGCTTGGTTCGCAACATTTTTGGAGATATGATATGTGGAAGGTAGTGCTTTTTCAGGCTCCTGAATTTCATCTCAAAGAGGTGATCGTGGGAAAAGTTCAATAACTCTCTCTCTGGGAAGTGGATTTGAGTGCCGTAAAAATTGGTCGCAAGTACACAGACTGTAGTTTCGTGGCTATCAATTTCATAGACAAAGGACGAAACAGTGACACGTGGAAAGTCCTACAAGTTTGCTTTACTGAACTAGTCCAGAATTAGGTCATTGTGGGAGATTGGACATAAATTTGTCTTGGAGAATCCAAATTAGATCAGAACTGTGGAATTTGAAAGAAGCTTCAGAGGGCTAATACAGGGCTGAATTTTAGATATTGAAGATTTTCAATTACAAAGATAATTCAAGTTCAATATCGAGCTCCTCAAAGCTAGAAAAAGGTATCAGTATTGGATTCTAAAATGGCGCCAAAAAAATTCAACACCCATTTAAGCCTTTTGCATGGGCTCACCATGACTCATGAAGAATGAAGAATTGCAAATACATCTATCAAAATTAAGGAAGAGCAAGTGCAAACAAATTTCACTCTCGCAAAGAGCAACAAAATGAAATGGATGTTTTAGAATGATGACGTGAACTGAGACGGATGGCGGGGAAGTGCAGATGGAGATCTGCTTGAAGAAAGGCGTGGAAGCTAAGATGGAGATGCATGGAGGTCACGGAATCTAAGATGCTAGTGACATGGAAGCTGCGATCGATGAAAAACTAAACACAAGAATTTTCAAAAGAAGTACATCGAAGGTTTGACAAAGTTGATACAAGAAATGTTTCCTAATGGTAAAAAGATAGTAGAAGAACCTCATGATGAGAACAAAATCAATGTTAATCGTGATTTCATAAACTCTAATGTTGGCGGGAAGAACCACCATATTCCAAAAATGGATATGAGGAAGTTTGATGGAAAAGATCTTGTAACATGGATACTACAGATGGAGCAATATTTTGATCTCCATAACGTGCAAAACACACAAAAGGTACGCATTGCAACTTTACATTTAGAACAAAATACATTTGTATGGTATCGATGGCTTTGCTCTCGCAAAAAAATTGTCACTTGGTCAATTTTTACGGAGGAAATGATAGCACATTATGAGGATACAAAGAGCAACACCTTCTTTAGCCAATTGATAAATCTCAAACAAAAGGGTTTAGTGGGGCAGCACATTGAGGACTTCCAAAAATTGAATATAAGGGTAACTGATATTCCAGAGGAACACAGGATTGATCTCTTCATAGGTACTCTAAGGATAACATCCAACATGAAGTTCGTGTTTTGGAACCTGATTCATTGGAGAAGGCATTCAGGTTGGCAAGAAAAGTTGAATGTAAAATTATGGCGACAAGGAAGCCTACCACTCAATTCTATAAAGAAGGAAGTGTTGCTACGCCTAGATTTCCACAACCTACAAGGTTGACACCACAAAAATTGGAAGAAAAAAAGAGCAAAAGGGCTTTGCTACAGTTGTGATAGCAAATACACTAAAGGTCATAAGTGTGCTGAGAAGAAATTATTTTACATAGATTGTGAAGAGGAAGAAGAAAATGAACAAGAAGAGGATATACACCAGGAACCAGCCCTAGAAGAGGAAAAAATGAATCCGACCATATCGTGTAATGCACTGGCAGGAATTACCACTCCTCAAACTCTCAAGATAGAAGGACAAATCAAGAAGAAAAAGGTAATAGTGTTGATTGATTCAGGTAGCACCCATAATTTTATTCATCGTAAGGTAGCCAAGGAATTAAATTGTTTCCTATACCCAGCACCAGAATGTCAAGTGATGGTTGCAAATGGAGGAACTATAAATTGCTCGGGAAAATGCCATAATATCAAGCTAACCATGGGGGAATATGTATTGACTAGTCCAATGCTTTCCATTCCTATGGGAGGTGTTGATGTTGTACTACGAGTACAATGGTTACAATCTTTGGGGACGGTAGCTTTTAATTTTCAAGAACTTTTCTTGAAATTTTTTTCAGAAGGAAAGGAAGTCGAATTACGGGGTATTGAAGGGAAGCCGGGAAGGATAATAAGATCTAATGTCATGACAAAGCTTCTAAAGAAAGAACAACGAGGCGTAATTGCACAATTATGCTCACTAGAAGTTCCAACATCAAAATCATCTATTTCTGCAGATCTCCAACAAGTCTTGGACAATCATTCCAAGGTGTTTGAAACCCCCAAAGGACTCCCACCTATTCATGATCATGATCATGCTATTCATTTGATTCCAGGAAGTGTTCCTCCAAACATCAGGCCTTATATATATCCTTACTTTCAAAAGAGCGAAATTGAACGTATGATTGCAGAAATGTTAGAGGCGGGTATAATTCAACCTAGTCAAAGTTCTTTCTCTGCTCCTGTAGTATTGGTACACAAGAAGGATGGATCATGGCGAATGTGTCCGGATTATAGGGCGCTCAATAAGCTCACCATTAAAGATAAATTTCCCATTCCTGTGATTGATGAATTATTGGATGAATTACATGGAGCAATTTATTTTACCAAGTTGGATCTTCATTCAAGATATCATCAAATTAGAATGAAGACTCAAGATATTCCAAAAACAACATTTCGAACTCATGAGGGTCATTATGAATTTTTGGTCATGCCTTTTGGCCTTACCAATGCACCTTCTACATTTCAAGGGTTGATGATTTCCATTTTCAAACCCTTCCTTAGAAAATTTGTGCTAGTATTTTTTGATGATATACTAATCTACAGCAGGTCTTGGAAGGATCATGTTGAACATGTTGACAGGGTGCTCAAACTATTGCAGGAGAAACAATTATATGCAAAAACATCCAAATGTTTCTTTGGAGTACAAGAGGTGGAATATCTGGGTCATATTATATCTCACGAGGGTGTTAAAGCAGACCCTAACAAAATTAAATTCATTAAGGAATGGAAAGTCCCGAAGACAATAAAGCAGTTTCGAGGATTTCTCGGGTTCACAGGCTATTATCGCAAGTTTTTTAAGAATTATGGGAGAATAGCAGCACCTCTAACAACATTATTGAAGAAAAATGCATTTTCATGGACTCCTGAAGCAACTAAGGCCTTTGAACATCTTAAAGAGGCAATGTGCCTAGCACCGGTCTTGGCTACGCCAGACTTCACAAAACCTTTATTGTGGAATGTGATGCCTCAGGAAATGGAATTGGTGTTGTTTTAATGCAGGAAGGAAGACCCATTGCTTTTGAAAGTCGTCCAATCAAAGGAAAGTATTTACAGAAACCTATTTATGAGAAGGAAAAGTTAGCAATACTGCATGCACTAAAGAAATGGCGAACTTACCTAATGGGAAGACACTTCAAGGTAAAAACTGATCATGATAGTCTTAAACACTTTTTGGAACAAAGACTATCTTCAGAAGAGAAACAAAAATGGGTCACAAAGATGTTGGGTTATGACTTTGAAATAATCTACAAAAAAGGAAATCTTAATGTTGTTGCAGATGCACTCTCAAGAAAGAATGAAGAGGTGGAAGCATTGCTTTGTGCCATTTCTATTATCTAACCAGATTGGATAACTGAAGCAAGAGATGAATGGAAGAAGGACAAAGATGTATGGACACTCATTCAAAAGTTGCAGCAAGATCCTAGTACATCCGATACATTTAGTTGGAAAAATGATTCCTTATGGTACAAAGATCGCTTATATCTTTGTAAGAATTCCCAACTAAAACAAAATATTCTTCCGGAATTGCACACTTCTCCTTTAGGAGGACACTCAGGATTTTTAAAAACTTACCACAGGGTGAAGAAAGAATTTTTTTGGGATGGCCTTAAATCCGATATTCAAAAGTTTGTGGCGGAATGTTTGGTTTGCCAGCAGAATAAAGTGGAAACAATTAAGACCCCGGGACTTCTACAACCTTTATCCATTCCAAGTCAACGTTGGGAGGAGATTTCAATGGATTTTATCACAGGTTTACCGAAGTCCAAAGGCAAGAATGTCATCATGGTGGTAGTTGATAGACTTACCAAGTATGCACACTTTTGTGCATTATCTCATCCATTTAAAGCAAGTACAGTTGCTACTACATTTGTGGACAAGATTCAAAAGCTACATGGAAGCCCAAGGGTTATTGTGAGCGACAGAGATCCCATTTTTACGGGAAATTTTTGGACAGAGTTATTTTCTTGTTTGGGTACTAAATTAGCTCATAGCTCATCTTATCATCCTCAATCTGATGGTCAAACTGAGATAGTAAATAAATGTTTGGAAGGATATCTTCGTTGTTTTGTATCCGATAAACAAACACAATGGGTCAAGTGGTTACCTCTTGCTGAATGGTGGTATAACACTTCCTTCCATACTGCAGCAAAAATGACCCCATTTATGGCACTTGATGGATATCATCCACCATCCATCACATCATCTTTAAGGGAAAATTCGAAGGTTCAAGCAGTGGAAGATCACATCGAGCATCAGCAAGAAGTTCTCCAACTCTTAAAGGATAAACTGAATTTGGCACAAAATCGAATGAAACAACAGGCAGATCAACATCGTAGCGAGAGAAGTTTTGATGTAGGAGATTGGGTATTTTTACGGCTACAACCATATAAACAAATGTCCCTCAAGCAAGTTAAGAAGGATAATAAATTATCGCCAAAGTACTATGGTCCTTACAAGGTGTTGCAAAAGATTGGTACTATGGCATACAAATTGGAGCTTCCTTCTTCTTCGCGAGTGCATCCAGTTTTCCATGTTTCATGCTTAAAGAAGGTTATAGGTAAAAATATTCCAGTTCAAACAATATTTCCAGAACTTGATGAGGAAGGAAAAATCATATTGGAACCTAAAGCGGTCACGGAAACAAGAACTCGACAGCTACGGAATCGATCAATTTCAGAGTATCTCGTCAAGTGGAAGAACTTACCCACCGAAGATTCTACATGGGAGGATGAGAAGTTTATACAGAATTACCCAGAGCTACTCAAGCGTTGAGGACAACACTTTTTTGAAGGAGAGGGGCATGTTAGGTCCCTATATTACTAGTATAGTCCCTTATTGTTATTAGTGTAACCCCCTTATTGTTATTATTGTACCCTTGTAACCCCCATTTTGTTATTATTGTGCCTTTAAATTATTATTGTTAGGTTGGCTAGGATTACATTGTGGCCCACTAGGATTACATTATGGCCACATGGACTCCTATATATAGAAAGGAGGTTTTGTAAATTGTATCATCCAAGAATTGTTCATTTATGTAATGTATTGGAGGTTGCCCCCTCGAAGTGGATCATTTCTAAGGCGTTGATATCTCTTTTCTTCTCTTTTTGGAGCTGGTTACACAACATGTGGCGGTAAGGTTATCGGATGTAGAGCTACGGTGCAATGCAGAGTTGCGATGCGATATATTTCATCAGGGTATCACAATCGCAAGAAGGAGCAGGCAACATAGAATGATTTATAGTGGATTTTTAATCTGCGATAAGTGTTGCTGTGCGATCTACGATCTGCAATAAGTACTGCGATGCGATCTGCAGATTTTTAAATGCATTTAAATCGAGTTTTAATATGTAACACAGGGTTGTGTTATGTTAACGGATAAGTGTGGGTTAGCACTAAACGCACTTAACCCCACTTAAACACCACTTATCACCCACTTAATTTAATATTAAACTCACGCTTATCCATAATTAAGAGCGTTTAACTTGGCGGACCTGCCAAATTTGAAGGCAGCTCCAGTTTTAGTGGAGTTTGCTGGCCATATGCCGAAATTAGTGGAGAAATTGCAGGAGAATTTGTTTTTTTCATAATGGAGGAAATTTTCGACCAAATTGGGTGCAAGGATAGTCATTCTAGACAAATTTTGATGTTTTAGATCCATTGGAATGAGTCGTAGAGATATAATAGGTCATCTACACAGGTTTTTTTTTTGTCGTGAAGAATTTTGAAGCCTAGGGCCACTAGGAGGAAAGGCCATGCCCATAGCATCTGGTAACCAAATTCAGTAAAAAAATAGTTGTTTCTAATATATTTTGATGTTTTAAACTCATTGGAATAGATTACAAAAGAATTTGATGCATGCAAACATCATTTTGAGAAAATTTGAGCTAATATAGAGGCCCAAGCTATGGAGTTGTAACAAGGAGATGTAGCCCAGGAGGGGTGAATTCCTTCATCAAAACTATGTTTTATTGTATCAGTTTGTTTGGTTTGTTGTCATTTATGTTGCTATTGTTTAGTACTTTAAATTCTTGCTTTATGCTTTCAAAAACACTCATAAAATTCAGTTTTAATTCCTCTTTTGACACACATAAGAAACAAGAGAACTTGCACATTGAGCATAATATCAATGAATAAGTTTTATATCTGAAAATGAAATTAGCACACCAATAACTAACATTCAAATTCAGATCATTAGTTATTTTTTGACCTCAGGGGTATTCCTAAGAAAAACTCAGACTCAAGATTCATATTTAAAAGAGTGACCGATGTCAAATCCAATGGGTGACGGAGAAAATGGAAAGAAAAAAAGTTAGCAAGGCGTTCCTATGTCAAATCATAGCAACTAAAAGAACATTTTAAAGGAATCGAAAAGGAAAGAGAGCATTCTACTTTGATTGAATTGTCATAATAAAACAACTCTATAGTTGCATGCTATAAGTTGAAGTTTTCCCCTGGAAAACATCCTAAGGAAGGTCATATGATCACTTAGGAAAAACATTGTTGTCACTAATACTTCTCTTGCTTATAGGTCAACGCTTTTCTGAGTTCAGTGGTATCCCTAGGAAAAATTCAGACTCAAGAATCAGATTTAAAAGAGTGGTCAATGTCAAATCCAATGGGTGACAGAGAAAATGGAAAGAAGGGCAAGGGTGTCCTTTGTAAAATCATACCAACCAAAATAACATTTCAGCGAAAAAAAAAAAAAAAAACACAGATACAATTCTGCTTCGATTGAATTGTCACAATAAAACAACTCTATAAACCAGAAAATCTAACTTTTCATTAATCAAAGATGTTGGTGTATAATTGTGGCAGTAATCAAGATGAGCCTGATTCAGGGAATTGGATGAGATGTAGAGAATAATCACTGTTCAAGACCTAACTTTCAAGATAAGAAGAAAAGGCCACTAGAGGAAGAATTCTTTATTTTTTGTTAATATTAGTTTTTCTGTTTCGGTTATTTCAATAGTTGACTGGTGTAATTTTGGATGCACGAACACCGCACATGCTCTATAATGGGTTGTTATTTTGTTTTATGTTATATAGGCATTGAAGCCTTCACATGGTTCATAAGATAAGAGATGCTAAAATGCTTAATTCATCAATCTTCTTTGTCATTCTGAAAGGTATCTATGATATTGACTGAGTAAAAAATGTATATAAAATGAGAACTAGTTTGGCCAGTCTCACCTTTAGAGTGCAAAACAAGGCCGAGTTTCATACTTAATTGGTTGTATATTTTCCTGATGCAGGCATTTTCAGATTTAAAAGTTGATCAACACTAGGCTAAGATGTGATTCTCAAACCCTACAGTTTGTAATTATAATAGACCATTTTTTTTTAATTGATTGATGAAATATCATGATTATGTGATAACTTTGATTTCTCTCTGAATATGGTCTCCAAAACCAGTACTACACTGGAAAAACTTGAAATGTTACTTTTATTGATTGTTCATGTGAAAAAAAATTAATTTCCATGCATTATTTTTGTTTTATTTTTTCCTTGCATGTAGGCAGATGATAATGTCACACACCCTACTATGATAAAGCATCAAGCAGCGCAACCTGATTCTATGTTCGAAGTGCTTGAAAGGTTACTTTTACTGGTTTCTCATATTAAGAACCATTCATTGCCATGTTGCATTTTTGTTTTATTTTTTTCCCTGCATGTAGGCAGATGATAGTGTCGCGCACCTAGTATGATAAAGCGTCAAGAAATGAAATATGATTGCATGGAAGATTTTAGGGGATAGTAGTCATAGGTGGGCTAATTTTCCATGATTTTTCCAAGAAAAAGATTCGCCAATTTCCATTTTTTATAAAAATTATTTGCCCAAATTTTACAATATAAATTTATTTTATCTTAAAAATCTCCAACTTTATATAGAGAGTATATATAAAATCATTATAAATTTGAATAATTTTACAAATACATCAATAAACATTTTATAGTTTGTATATTAGTTACTAATGAGATTTGCCAATGTTTTTAAACTTCAAGATAATTTTCGATTCTTAAAATTTTCAGACTGATTCTATGTTCGAAGTGCTCCTCCAAGGAGGGAATTTGCCTCACCACTCAAAAGTCAACTTGAGTCACCAACATTGATCTGGATTGGATCATTGTTTTATTTTTCATCCACCACGATGCTTTCAGAGTAGAAAATTTGAAGGAATCAACTTGTAGGAGTAGTTTTATCGATAAGAACCAGTTTGGAGAATTGGGGTCTGAAACCTTTCAGGGCTAGTTTGAGGGCTTAAATGATGTTTTTCGAGGTAAAAATTTCTTGCTTAAGAGCTAGACCCCATGATGTTTTTCTACGAAGACATTTCCAACAATGCAAGAATCGTGTCTATCGGAGTTTGATACAAAAGTAATGCCTCTTGGAAGTTGACCTATCTTGAAGAGTTGAGTTGTAACTCATGTTGAGAGTTGGAGTCAAGCTTAATGCCTATTTGGCTATTGGGTTGTGTTGGTACCTAGTCACTAGCAGGAAAAGTGGTTCCATTCTATTTGCTTGCATTTTATTCCATAGTATAGTAGAGTAGTTGAGTGTGGATAGAGAGAGTTAGAGCCTAACATATAGGGTTTGTGTTCCTTAGCTTCCCACAGGAGGAAAATCCATGGAGAGTGCCTTCTATTTTGTATTTGCATCATTTTCATTCTAGACAAGAGAGTAGAACAACCTTTACCTTCCAACTGAGCTTTTTCCCAAAGCATAGGCTTTGTGTTCATTGTGGTTTGTGAATGATTGTATTTACTTGTTCTCTATTTTCTATATTTTATTTATTGCATGCATAAAAAACGAAACAATAACAACAAAAGAAAGAATCTACATGGAATTAAAACTTAATAGTAAGGAATTTTGGTTTATTTTCACATATTTGTTGTCATGAATTGTCTAGTGTAACATCCACGACATTTTATAGATCAAACGTAAACCCCACCCACGGGCCTCTAGATTTCATTGTGGATATCTTGAGTGAAAAATCCCGAGCCATTTTCTTATTCCATTTTTCCGCTATACTCCTGTTCCACCTTTTTCAGAGATAGTAGAATGTACAAAATCAAGCACTCATTCTATCTTTATCTACTCCCCATTGTTGCATAAAGAACCTAATGAGGGATGGCTAGCTTAGTTGCTGGGTTAGGCCTACTCATTTCTTCATAACTTAATTTCTAGTAGTTGAATCAATCCTAGTAGGTGAATTAGTCTTTCTTAATTGAAGCTTACATTAGAGAATTACCAACGGTCCTCTTTTTGTGGATTCAACTACCCAAGAAAGATCAACAACCTAGAAAGAGTCAACTTAGTTTCCGCTAAGATACCACAATATTGGCTGTAACAAATTACAACTCCACCAAAGTTCCTCGGGACTTTCTGAGGGTCCTAATTGTTCTGTCCAGAACGGGGATTTCCCTCTTAGATTGGGACCTTGGTGAATGCTGTTACTAGCTATCATCCTCTTTATTGAATCAATACCCAACTGTCTAGCTATTCATCATGCAAATAATATTTTTTGGTGTTCACAGTTATTACTTTTCCAGGTTCTTTCCAAATTATGGTACTATTTCATTTCAAGCTCGAGGTTGTCCAAAATCCCCAAGACTTTCTGAGGGTCCTAATTGCTCTATTCGGACTCGAGAGTTCCCTTTTAGATCGGGACCTTGGTGAATGGCATTATGAGCCATCATCCTCTTTATTGAATCAACACCCAATTGTCTTGCTATGCATCATGAAAATAATATTTTTTGGTGTTCACAGTTATTACTTTGCTAGGATCTTTCAAAATTCGGGTACTATTTCATTTCAAGCTTGAGGTTGTCCAAAATAATCTAGTCTAGGATAAATTTGAATTGTGGCTTGCTGTCATTGGTAGTCTTGGTAATATTTCCAAGTTCTTGTTCTATTTCATTTCAACCTCGTGGTTTTCCAAAATAATTAGTTTAGGATAAATTTGGATTGTGGCTTGTTGTCATTGGCTGTATTTTTATTTTTTGGTAAGCTAAATTCGTTGATAATTGTTGTAATCCTACAATATTTCTGTATCGTTAGGCATATAGTTAGAATTTAGTTATATTCGGTTAGGGAGATATAACTGTAACCTTGGAGTATAAATGTACCCTTCAGTTTAATGAATAAGATACAAAGATCACATCATTAAACAGTGGTACTAGAGCGGATAAATTCAAACGTCAGATCCTCCATTGCTGAAGAGAGTGTGCTCATTGACAGTATGGAGGGAGTTTGAATGATTTTGTGTGGAGCGGGCATTAAAGTGATGATGGACTGAGTGGTTTGAAATTCCAGCGTTTGGATTTGATGTGAACCCCAACCATATGGAGAACTCTGTGTGCAGTTTGACTGTGGCATAGACAACCAACGATGTCAGCGTTTGAATTTTGTGCGAACCTCGACAACCAACGATTTTACTGCCAATGCGTTGCGGAAGAAATCAAGCTTAACATGGCATGACCTGGGTTGGTTTTGAAGAATAGATTGATTTACAACGATTTGAAGTTCAGTGCAGTTCACGCCAGCGAAGAGGTAACTGCCAGAGTTGGGAAGACTTGATCGATGGTCGTTGAAGTGTGAAGACCACGAGGCATAAAAGAAAATGTACTCCCCTCATATCAGTAAATTGGTTTTGAATGCTGCCCTTTTTTCAGTAAATTAGTTCTGAACCCGTTACAACAAGTCGGGAAGGGTTTCAAAACCCACCAAATTCTCAGTCATTTTATTTAAGAAAAAAAAAACGTGGAGCAGACAAATTGGAGGGTTTTGGAAACCCTACCCACAACCATCAGTTCAAGACTTGTATCCGCTATTGAATGTTACAACGATAAAAAAAATTGTGCCTAGTTGTGGTTAAAAACAAAAGCGTTGAATTTGTTAGTTAAAAATAGAGTTTTTAAGAGAAATTTGTGCCTATGAATGCAAATTTTTTTTGTGATTGAATCAGGATTTAAAAAAAATAAAAATCGCGCATGTGATAAAAATTAGTTTTTTGGTAGTTCTATAGACTTATCTGAAAACGTGAACTCCCTAGTATCTTTAATTGGGATTGTTCTGTCTGGAAAGGAAAATTTCCAAGAATGGTTTAGGAAGATTAAAAATACTCTTATTTTTAATGATTTATGAGATAGAGTCTATGAAGGAAGAGGGAATGCACCAGAGCAACTCGACGAGTGGAAAGAACTAGAAATCTGGCAAAGTAAGGATAAGAAGGCCTGTGCCTTAATCTCCACTTCAGTCTCAGAAGAGGAGAGTAAAACAACGTATGATGCCATAAAAAAACTAAAAGAGATTTATAATTCACATTCTGAATTGGAGATAATTCAGTTATTGTTGAAGTTATTTAATCTATAAATGAACGATAATGATCCTCTAAAAATTTCTTTTGAAATCAAAGCCATCAATCATGAAATTGAATCTACTGGAGTTAAAGTTGATTTTCAACTTACTGCCTTTATAAAATCTCTTTACCTTAGTTATTCACACTACTTGGAATCACTCCAAGCTAGTGGTAAATTAAAAGTTTTAGATTTAGAATATGTAAGAAATACTAAGGGTAATAGAGGCTGAGGTAGGAAGAATTCTAGAGGCAGGGGGGTAGATATATTCAGGGAGATAGACAACAGAATGATAAACAAGGAATTTTTTTTTATAAACCAGTTGTAAATTGTTTTAGATGTAGTAAAATTGAACATACTGCTGCAAATTGGAGAATTCCATAGGAGAAAATTAATGAAAGAAAAGAACAAATGTTTGAAAATAAAGATCATCTGATTCCATAAAAAGGACAGTCTTTTGAGAATGCACATTATGTTGTTGCTCATTGTAATTTTCACATGGAAGACATTTTTAGTACCTTTTTTTCTTCATGGTATGACAGTTGGATTTTAGACACATGTGCCACTTTTCATATGACCTTTAGAAGAGATTTGTTTGATAAATCTAGTGATAATATTGACGGAGTTGTGTAAGTCTCAAATCAAACCATCAGGGATTGGTTCAATTCAATTTTAAATTCTTGGATTTGAGATTATACTTTGAATGATGTTCTTTACATTCCACAATTCCAAAGGAATCTATTATCTCTTATACAAATAAGACAACATGGAAATTCCATTCACATATTTGATGGTAAATTAGAAATTAGAAGAGCAACTGAAAATAAAATTGTAATGAATGGTGTGGAAGAAGATAAATTGTTGAAGTTGAAAGGTATGCCATCTGTTGCATTGAACACAAATTATTTGGATTGGAAAAATGATACTCTGCCATCTTCTTTATTGTGGCATGCACACTTCAGTCATATTAATTATGAAAGTATTATAATTATGAAAGAGTAGGGGATTAAAGGACTTCCAACAGTTCCCAGAAAATTGACCCCATATAATGCTTGTATATTGGGCAAGCATCACAATTTTTTTTTTTTTTTACCTAATTCCAATTCTAAATCTACAAGGAAATTAAGCCTCATACACTTTTATTTATGTGGACCTATGTTTGTACCAACTACGAATGGAAATAAATACATACTGACTTTTATTGATGATTATTCGAGGATGTGTTGGGTTTATCTGCTTAAAGAAAAATCACAACTTTTTGATGTGTTTCAAAAATTTCATCTCTTGATAACAAATGAAGCTCAACTTAATATTTTTACTGTAAGAACTGATAATGGGGGAGAATATACTTCACAAGTTTTCGAAAAATATTTGCAGGAGAATGGCTTCAAACACCAGATCACAATACCATATAATCCACAACAAAATGATGTTGTAGAGCAAATGAACAAATATTTTTTTAATATGGTAAGGTCAAAGATGTTTTTTAAGAATGTAAAATTGATGTGTTGGGGAGAAGCAGTGCTCTATGCAACATACATTAGAAATTAGTGCCCTTCCTCTGTCATTAACAACGTGACTCTATTGAAATGTGGTATAATTTTCTTCCTGCTGTTAAACATTTCCGAATATTCGATTCTCAATGTTATCCTTTGATTCCTAAACAACAGAGGAATAAGTTGAGTGAACGAAGAAGAAAATGTATATTTTAAGGTGTATGATGAAGAGAACAAGAAGTTTATTTTGTCAAGAGATGTAATTTTTCTTGAATCTGATAAATATTCCCTCACTGTTGATAGAAACCTTAATCAGATAGAAACTTTTGTGCCTCAAAAGTTTTATTATGAATAAGATAATATACTTCCCCATCCTGAAGGGGGGATTCCTATATTAGATTAGTTTGTGGAGTTTCCTTCTCTCAATGATGAGAAATTGGTTGATGATGATAATTTCGTTGTCAATGAGAAATTGGTTGAAGCAAGTGTTTCTACAGAAAAAAATGACAGAAATGGCAATAATTGAGATAGGTGAAGAAGATGAGAAACTTCCTACATAACCTTTGTGAAGGTAAACTTGTATTCGAACATTTCCAAAGAAATATGATGAGTTTAAGGCTGGAAGTTCTTTAGGTAACTATTCTCATTGTGAATTTAATTTTTTGTGTGGATTGTGAACGTACTTGTTTTGAAGAAGTTGCTAGTTATGATCAGTGGAAATATGCAATACAAAAGGAATATGATGCTCTCATAAAAAATGGCACATGGAGGCTGATGGATCCTCCTGTTGGCATCAAACTTATTGGTTGCAAATGGATTTATAAAACTAAGTATAAAGTTGATGGTTCACTAGACAAGCACAAGACAAGACTTGTAGCAAAGGGATATTCATAGAAAGAGGGTATCGACCACACAGAGATATTTTCTCCTATAGCTAAATGGGGCACTATCAGAGCTTTGTTTGCTATTGCATCTCATAAATAATGGAAAATTCATCATATGGACTTCAAAACTGTTTTTTTAAATGGAGATTTGAAAAAATATGTTTACATGTTTCAGCCAGAAGGTTTTTCCGTAAGGGAAAGAAAATAACTAATGAAGTCTTTGTATGGATTGAAAAAAGCGCCACGAGCATGGCATGAGAAACTAATTGAACATCTTCTTAAGTTAAGTTATAAACATTTTGACCTAGATGATGCAACTTTCTTTTCGTTAAGAAAGTTAGTAGATCAGTTGTATATTTAGTTGTATATGTTGATGATTTGATGATCACACGAAACGATGATGAATATATTTCATCTATTAAGAAGGAATTGTAAAAGGTTTTTGATATGACAAATTTAGGTTTACTTTGTTATTATCTTTGAATTGAAGTTGATAAAAAACCACAACATATTTTCATCTCTCAGAAGAAATATGTTGGTAAGTTATTGAACATATATAGTATGATGAATTGTAATCCTATTCCTACACTAATGGAGTAGAATTTGAAACTCACTTCAGAAGAAGGAAAACCATTTGAAGATCCAAAAAAGTACAAACAACTTGTTTGAAGTGTTATTTATTTATCTATTACTCGTCTTGATATAACCTTTGTTGTCAGAATACTTTCCTGGTTTATGCTTCATTCTTGTGAGGGGCATTGGGCAGGAGCAATAAGATTTCTGAAATAATTAAAATGAACACAAACTTACGGCATCAAATATTCCAAAATTTTAGACTTCCATCTTGCTGGTTATTCAAATTCTATTTTTGGTGGAGATAAAGAGAATGGAGTCTCAAATTCTGGTTATTTGATGAATCTTGGATCATAAACCATCAGTTGGAGATCACGCAAGCAATCAGTTCATGTTGATTCTACCACCAAAGCCGAATATATTACAGTAGATCAAGCCACTAAAGAAATCATCGGGCTTCAGAAAATTCTCTAAGATTTGCAAGAAAAACAAAAAGCTTCAACTCCTATGTTTGTCGACAACTCTTCTGCAGTTCAGTTGGTCAGGAATCCAAAGTTTCACGTTCGAACCAAATATATCAACATCAAGTATCATTTGATTTGACATTATGTAGAGGCCAAAACAATTCATCTGACATATTTTCCAACTTCAGAACAAATTGCAGATATTTTACTAAAGCATTGGGGCATGAAAGGTTCGAAAAATTTAGATCTTTACTTGGTATGTTAGATGCCCCTTCAAATTAAGGGGGGAAATGTTGTAATCCTACGATATTTCTGTATAGTTAGGCATATAGTTAGAATTTGGTTATATTCGGTTAGGGAGATATAACTGTAACCTTGGAGTATAAATGTAACCTTGACAAGATACAAAGATCACATCATTGCAATTTAACAATAATCTCCAAAATTACATAATCACAAGGTTATTGTTGGCTTCTAGTTTCCCTGATACCATTGGCAGAAGAGTAAGCCTTTTGGCCAAAGAGGTGATTTATGGTGATTGTTAGTCTTATGGGATGATCCGTCCCTCACCTACACCTATTTTCTTGTAAATGATGATATTTTTTCTAACCCTGATTACAGAGCCTTGCACCAAGCGAATCAAAGGGAGTCAAACCCTTGATTAGCAACAACTAGCAACAATATCAAAGGACTTCATGTCTAGATCTAGACCACTTGAGCTAACCCTGGGTGGCCCTTGCAAGGGACGATATATATATATATATATATATATATATATATATATATATATATATATATAACTGCACAGCTTAATCCAGACCTAACCCTTGGTGACACTTCCAAAGGACGATATATAGTGCTTATTATTTGGACCTCTTTTCTTTAGCAGGGTAGCTCATATTAAGTAGTGCGTTCTCCATATTCTTAAATTTAGTAATTTACTTCCTCTAGTGGATATGAAATTTGCACCTTGGGCTCTGAAATTCCATGAGTTGTTTCTGCATGCAGAGTAGGAATAACGATTTGTGATCAATTTTCTTTAGTTATTCTTTCTTTGATAAACTTAAGCCTCTGAAAGTTGTTCAAATTGCAGAGTTACACCAAGCTATTCATTTTCCCAGAAAAATATCCATGTTCCTGATCTGTTTTGAATGTGTTTATGTCTTCTACTTCGATGTTAAGTGGAAATTTAGACCTAGAATTGCAATTATTGTCAGATTCCTTGCTAAGAAACACATTTGTCATATTTTTGATATAAAATTCTTTGAATAAATTTATATTCAACATTGTTTCTAGAGAAATTTCTTCCATGAAATAATATTATCAAATTTCACGTATTGGGTTCCTATAGGATAAAAAAGTGTACCTGGCTTTATTTAACTAAACCCGTCTAAAGAAGAAAATTATAGTGGTATTATTTAAGGAATTCATACTCTGGTATGCAATTCATTTTCTGAATAATTTTCTTTTCTACTTATTATTGCTACTATCTTAACTTTATGATATTCTTCTTTGTAGGAGCGTCAGTTATTCTAGGTATAATCAGTTGCACATATAATCACAAACGGGGCAAAAGTTAAGGACCAGAGAAGGAAGAATTATGTTTTTTGAGATTGAAATGACCAGAAATGTGGTTGTATGACCATATGGATAGTAGGCTTAAGGTCATTTTTCGAGGTTGTAAATGTTATGGATATTTACAAACTGTATGCTATTTTGTATGTTGTTTGGTAGTTGAGGGACATGTCATCACATTGATGGACCTAATCAAGTAAAATCAATGGGCGTAATAACTAATAATAGATAATGAAGCCAACCAAGTGTAGCAAAATAAAGTAGTCTTAAAGCAGTGGTAAGTTGGCATTTGCTGGAGAGCCGCATCTGTGAAAATGCCATGGTGAATTGCTTGGATTTTAGTTACTTATGATAGGAATTCTCACATTCTTTGGACAAATTTTGTTTTCCACGCTTGTCAAAGTGGCATTGTTTGGAACCATATATGCATGTTTTGCGTAGTCAAAATCAGAGTTTAAATATAAAATAATTTTCACAAATTAGGCTAAATTATTGGAAATAGTTGCAAAATCAATGTCTCTAAATATAAAAGGCTATTAAAAAGTAGTTTAAATATTATTGCAGATGGTAACAAAACCAAAATTTAAATATTAAAAGAAGGCTATTAACAAAATCAGTTTAAGAAAATAGTTCTCTCATATTAGCCGCACATTTTTGAAATTCTTAACATGGATGATATACATGAATGATATGGAGAGCGCAAGAGATAGGTCATCCATTTTAGGGTTTCAAGCTTCCACTGTTGCCGCCTCACGCAGGAACATGCTAGACTGGAGGGGCTGCCATGGCATGGCGACCATGGTCTTCATGCGACAGTCGAATATGGAAGAAGGGTGGTTTGATTCATTGAGCGAGGTTATCTTGGAACTATCTACAAAGTAAACCCAACGCGTGTTGGCTCTCATACTTTCAATAGTGAGAAATGTCGCGGAAGAAGCGACATAGAGAACATTTCGGATGAAGTAATACAAAAACCCTCAGCTTGTAAGGATTGGAATACACAGCAATGTGGATTTGGCTTGGTTGCGGCACTCTAGTGGTGGCGGCGAATGGGTCGAACTGCCCCCCTGTTTTTACCTACGGCTGTGGGTCTCATATGAAGATAAAAAGGATAGGACCCACACTGGCCCTGCTGCGCTGGAAGGATTTGCATAGCGGTCTCGACACGCCCATGTCCAGCCTTATTTTATGAACCTGTTGGAATTATGCGGGATAGCACAACACCCTCACATCGGAAGGCACTCCACAAAACATGAACTACCACACCAGGAAGACATTGACAGGATGTTGATTTGGAATAGGCCCCAACACCAATCGATTGTTCTTTCCCCAGGGCTCTTAGATTTGGAGGCGAATGAAGACAACAAAAGCGCACTGACCACCAAGCATAAGGTACCCCTCCATATTTTCAATTTTTTATTAGAACACCTGAAGGGAAAAATATATTACATTGGGTAACCGACACAGATAAGGTAAATAATCTAAAACATAGCATCAACCAGACAATGGGTTATCCATATTACCTGCAATCACTCATCAATGGAGGTAAAATCTTACAAGAACACAGGTCAATCATGGAATACCACATTGGTCCAGGGTCCACCATCACTCTCAACTTTGTTGAAATTAATCCCAACTGCAAATCAGAGCTGAAGGACAACAATTCAAGTCTGATGGGAAACCGAAGGACACTGCAGCAACAATTTCTAGTTTTTTTTGTTTGTGCACTCAACCGTTCATTGAATCCTTGTTTAATACCCCTAAAAAACAAATTTTTGTTCAAAGGCCGTAGCCCTTTCCTAAATTGAAAACTGTGGTTTAAAACCACGCAACCCTGCCATTTAACTCCCGCACCTACCCGCCATAAAACACCATCCACCAACCTCACATCACTCCGAGGCATTTGATTTTAATAAAAATACCCCACGTCAGCTCTGTAGAGCCTACGAGGTCCACATCACCCCACCTATCGACCAATCAATGTTTATCGCAAGCTCTGAATCTTGCATCATCACCTCCATTGAACGCACGATAACTCTGATCCCCACCATACCACGTCAACAAACCTCTGACCAATCAGAGGTGTATCGCATGGTTTAGTGCCGACGTCATCTCATCTCTGAAACGATGTGATAAGTGAGGACCCACCTCCGCTAGCTCATCCACCGTCGACCAATGACGCTTCATTGTAAAGATTTGATGTCTAGTCATCCGACGCGATGATCGATGCGATAACTTATCGCATGGTGGATTGAAATGTTTTGCGAAATGATGTTATAAGTTTTTTTTAACTTTGGTTAATGTTTTTATTTCGGTTTCATACGCCGCAATAATTTTATGTTTTAAACTTAGGTTAAAAGGTTTATTTTCATATATGTTTACAACATATATATAGACAATAGTATTATTGTATGCATATAGAGAGTGCCATATGCCAAGAGCAGTAAGATGTGTGAGTAAAAACGTATGCCGAGAATAGAATAGGCAGAGTGTGTGAAAAAGACAGAGAGAAAGAAGACAATGTGAAGCAGAGTTTGTTTTGAAGAGATGTGTGTGTAGCAGTCAAGTAAAGCAATTTTTTTTTGTAATTCCAGAACTGAATATTCTGAAGACTGTATCAAGCATTTTGTCGTTAATGAAAGAAAATGTTTGTTTTCACTGTGTATATTTATGCTTCACCTGCAAAGTTTGTGTTTGAAATCTCTGTGTTGACACAGGACATTTTGTTCCTCATTGCTTGTTAAGGAATTATCAGAAATTCCAACATGGTATCAGAGCTAGTCCAGGCTCTCAGCAGTTGCTAAAGAAGCTGAAGGAAGAAGAAGATTGTTGAATTTTTCTCCAGCAATGTGAAGGTTCAGCAAGTCAGGTATTTACCAAAACAGATTTTTGTGTTTGTTTTTAATATATAGTCCAGAGAACTGTAAAAGGGAAGTCTTTTAGAGACAAATTTTAACTCTCCAAGCAGTGAGAAAGTCTATTTAAAGAAACACAGTCAAGTTTTAGCATAGTTCTGCAAGGATAGCAATGGCAGGAGCCAACACAAGCACGAGTATGGGAAATACTCAACTCCCACAGTTCAATGGGAAGAACTATGACTATTGGGAAATCACAATGAGAGCCCTGTTTTCCTCTCAAGATTTATGGGAGATATTTGAAGATGGTTTTAAAAAACCAACAGATGAACAAGCATTTAACGCCTTGACATAGGCAGAGAAAGATTTGCTGAAGAGTAATAGGAAGAAGGACTCAAAAGCCCTCTTCTATCTCTATCAGGCAATGCATGAAAGCATATTTCCAAGAATTGGAGCAACAAAGAAGTCCAAGGATGCATGAGATACCTTCCAGACAACCTATCAAGGAATGGAGAAAGTAAATACAACAAATCTTCAATTAATGAGAAGAGATTTTGAAGTTATTTCCATGAAAGAGTCTGATACAATAGACTCATTCTTCACATTGTTGATTGGGTTGGTTACCCAAATGAGATCTCATGGAGAAACAATAGAAGAAAGAAAAATAATGGATAAAGTATTGAGGAGATTACCCTCAATATTTGATGTGATAGTAACAACCATTGAAGAGACAAAATATCTCTCAATGTTTACTATTGATGAGCTTCATGCATCATTAATGGCACATGAACAAATATTGAGTAGAACTGAAAATTCATCTTTGGAACATGCCTTCAAGACCCAAATGTCCTTTGGAAGAGGAAGAGGCAAAGGCAGATCAAACTACAGAGGAAAAGGTAGAGGCAGAAGCCAAAACAGAGGAAGAAACAACCCTACAAATACAAGTGGAAGGGGCAGCAACCAAAATCAAAATCAAAGCCAAGGTAGCAACCAACAAGGTGGACAAAATCAAGCACATAGACAAATGTATGATAAATCCCAAGTCTAATGTCATTATTGTAAGAAGTTTGAGAATTATGCTAATGAATTTAGAAAGAAACATAGTGACATGGGTAGTAGACCCAGTGCTAATTTTACTGAAGAAACTCTCAGTCAAGAGAATTTATTTTTAGCATGTAATATGGCTGAAGAGAAAAATGAAGATATATGGTTTCTAGATTCAGGATGTAGCAACCATATGACTAGAAACATTTCTATGTTTTACATGTTAGATGAAAATGTGAAGTCTCAAGTAACATTGGGGACAGATAGTAAAGTCTCTATCATGGGAAAAGACAGAGTGAGTGTTCTAACAAAGAAAGGAGAAAAGAGGACCATATCAAATGTATACTATGTACCTGGTATGAAGTGTAACCTTTTGAGTATTGAAAAACTCATTTAGAAAAGCTACAATGTATTCTTTGAGGATGATGTATGTACCATCATGGACATACCACCAAGAAAACAGAGGATTGCACAAGTGAAGATGAAAAGAAACATAATGTTTCCTCTCAAGATGAGAGCAGATTTGAAGAAAGGAGATGCAATGGCAGCAGTGACACAAGAGACATTCCAAAGAGAAGAAAACGATGAAAAATGGTTATGGCACCTGAGATTTGGACATATTAACTTTAGAGGTCTGAATTTGTTGCACAGAAAAGGAATGGTAAAGGAGTTACCATTGATTGAGAAGCCAGACAGCCTATGTGAAGGCTACATTTTGGGAAAAAAACATACAGAAATCTTTCCATCAGGAAAGAGCATAAGGGCAAAGGCACCCTTAGAAATATTCCATTCTGATTTGTGTAGACCAATGCAAACACCATCATTAGCAGGCAACCACTATATGCTGACCTTTATTGATGATTACACAAGAAAAAAATGGGTTTGTTTCTTGAAGTTGAAAAGTGAAGTGTTTAAGAAGTTTTGCCACTTTAAATCTCTTGTTGAGAATCAAAGTGGGCATCATATTAAAGTCTCAAGGATTGATAGAGGAGGAGAATATATCTCCAAATAATTTCTGTGTTTTTGTAGAGAAAATGGGATACACAAAAAATTTACAGCAAGATATACACCACAGCAAAATGGAGTTGTTGAAAGGAAAAATAGAACTATCATGGATATGTTAAGAAGCATGCTGAAGGAAAAACATTTTCCAAATGAATAGTGGGCTGAAGCTATACATTGCGCAACATATGTATTGAATAGATGCCCAACAAAGAGTGTTATGAATAGAGTTCCTGAAGAAGCATGGAGTGGCATAAAAAAAATTGTCACCCACATGAGAGTATTTGGTTGTGTGGCCTGTGCACACATTCTAGATCAGTTGGGAAAGAAGTTGGATAGTAAGGGGGATAAGTGCATATTTTTTGGATACAGTGAAGAATGAAAAGCATACAGATTGTATAACCCATCCACAAAGAAGTTTATGATAAGAAAAGATGTGCAGTTTATTGAGGAAGAAGCTTGGGATGGAAGCATTGAGAAAACAATGAATGTAAAAACCGGTTTGTTTCATGATGAAGATGAGGAAGAAATGGCTGAAAGAAACCCCTCATTAACAACACCACCTCCAGCAACACAAGGACAACAAGGAACACCATAAGCAGGTATGAGAACACCCTTGAGAAGTGATGACAGTGATTCTCCAAGCACATCACAAGGAGCATATTTGAGTGCTTCTACAAGCACAAGTTCAACAAGTGAAAGAGGAACCAGATTCAGAAGTCTGAATGAAATTTATGAGCAAGAATAAGGTATGAACTCTTTATTTTCATTATATTTTCATGTAGAAGATCCTATTCATTTTGAATAATTTGTAAAAGATAAGAAATGGATAGATTCTATGGATGAAGAGATAAATGCAATAGAGAAGAATAAAACATGGGAATTGGTTGATTTCCCAAAAGGCAAAGAAGTGATTGGAGTGAAATGGGTTTATAAAACCAAAAGCAATGTTGAAGGTAAGATTGAAAGGCACAAGGCCAGACTTGTTGTCAAAGGCTACAAGCAACAACAAGGAAGATATTATGAGGAAACTTTTGCACCAGTTGCAAGAATGGAAATAGTAAGAGCAGTGTTGTCCATAGCAGCACAACACAAGTGGAAAGTTTACCAAATGGATGTGAAATCAACATTCCTGAATGGAGTATTGATGGAAGAGGTATATGTTGAAAAACCTATGGGATATGAGAAAGAAGGCCAAGAGCACAAGGTATGCAAATTGAAGAAAGCTTTGTATGGGCTAAAACAAGCACCAAGGGCATGGTACAGTAGGATAGATGCCTATCTACTAGAAAATGGGTTTGAGAAATGTGAAGGAGAACCCACATTATACATCAAAGCAAAATATGGTAAGATTCTCATTGTTGTTTTATATGTTGATGATGTGATATTCACAGGTAATGATGCTTACCTCATTGAGAATTTTAAGACAGTCATACACATTGGCAAGCAGCAAAAAGAATTCTGAGGTATGTGAAAGGAACAAAGAGGCATGGAATTTTATACATCACTTCAGAAAATTTTAAATTGATTGGATATACTGGCAGTGATTGGGCTGGAAGTATAGATGACAGGAAAAGCACCTCTGGTTATGTTTTTCATATGGGGTCAGGAGCCATTTCATGGGTTTCTAAGAAACAACCAATTGCGGCTTTATCAACAACAGAGGCAGAGTATGTGGCAACTACATCAACATCATGTCAAGCAGTATGGAGGAGGAGAATGTTGATAAGTTTGTGTCATGAACAGGTAAAAGGCACAACAGTTTATTGTGATAATAGCTCAGCTATAGCTTTATCCAAGAATTCAGTGTTTCATAAGAGGACCAAACACATTGATGCAAAGTATCACTACATCAGAGAATTAGTGAACAATGGAGAAATTGTTCTGAAGCATTGCAGAACAGAAGAGCAGTTTGCTGATATTTTAACAAAACCATTGGGGCAGAAAAGTTTTAATTTTCTCAGGAAGTGTTTGATAATATATGAAAGCATCAGTTGTGATTAAGGGGGAGTGTTGAAATTAATCCCAACTGCAAATCAGAGCTGAAGGACAACAATTCAAGTCTGATGGGAAACCGAAGGACACTGCAGTAGCAATTTCCAGTTTTTTTTGTTTGTGCACTCAACCGTGCATTGAATCCTTGTTTAATACCCCTACAAAAACAATTTTTTGTTCAAATACTGTAGCCCCTTCCTGAATTGAAAACTGTGTTTTAAAACCACGCAACCCTTCCATTTAACTCTCGCACCTACCCGCCATAAAACACCATCCACCAACCATACATCACTCCCGCGCATTTGATTTGAATACAAATACCCCACGTCAGTTCTGTGGAGCCTGCCAAGTCCACGTCACCCCACCTATAGACCAATAAACGTTTATTGCAAGCTCTGAAGCTTGCATCATCACCTCCATTGAACGCGCGATAACTCTGGTCCCCACCATATCATGTTGACAACAGGAAAAAGAAGAAGAATGGGAAGGTACCAAAAGGGTGGAAATTCCCACCCTGCGATCCAGAGGAAGAAGCAGAAGAAGCAGTAGACAAAATTGCCCCTAAATGAGACTGACCAACCATCGACAGAACTGAAAGTACAACAAAATGAAACACAAGATCCATTTGACTTGCAAAAACCCTCGAAAAGGCCTGTAAAGGAGTTAATGGATATGGACAACAATGGGATTAAATGACATCATTTATCGGATACCTCAGATTCATACAAGGATAATGGGGCACATATAGAAGAAAATCGGCTTGTCCTTGTCTCTCCTTCGCCATCACAAGGGGAATGGTGCAAGGTTGAGAAGAAGAAAGGGAGTAAAACTTGATATTTCTCCTCTTATGTATTTTAGCATTTCTTGTATGAATTTTGAACACCAGTCTTGACGGGTTGTTGGACAACTACTTGCTAATGTAACTTGTAATTTTATTTTCATTAATAGAATTACTACTTTTTCCTTAGAAAAAAAAACAAAAACAATTTAAATATTATTGCAGATGACAAAAAAATCAAAATTTAAATATAAAAAATATCAACAAAAGAAGTACAATAATAATAAATTTAAATATTAAAAAAAGGCTTTTAACAAAAGTATTTTAAGTATTACTGCATATGGTAACAAAATCAAAATTTAAATATAAAAAAGTATCAACAAAAGCAGTACAATATAACTTATTTTACATAGCAACAAAATTAGAGTCTAATTATTGTACTTTATAATAAAATTAGAGTTTAAAAATGTTAAAAAAATCAATCTAAATTAGCAACAAAAATTAGAGTCCAATTATTGTGCATTCTAACAAAATTAGAGTTTAAAAATGTTAAAAAAACCAATCCAAATTACCAACAAAATTGGAGTCTAATTATTGTGTATTCTAATGAAATTAGAGTTTAAAAATGTTAACAAAATCAATCTAAATTATTATACATAGCAACAAGCAACAAAATTAGAGTAAATTATTGAATATAATAAAATCATTATACATCGCAACAAAATTAGAGTCTAAATTATTGAATATAATCAAATCAAAGTTTAAAATTTTTAACAAAATCCATCTAAATTATTATACATAGCAACAAAATTAGAGTAAATTATTGGATAAAATAAAATAATTATAAATAGCAACAAAATTAGAGTATAAATTAATGAATATAATCAAATCATTATACATATGAACAAAATCAGATTATTTATTTATAAACTAGTAAACATTTATCAATTTATATGTAAGTATGTTAATAATTATTTTTAAAATGTATATAAATTAATGGAATTATCAATTTGCACATAGATAGGTTAATAGTCATTTGAACCAAATGAGATTATTTATTTATAAACTAGTGAACAGTTATCAATTTATATGTTAATAATCATTTTAAAAATGTATATAAATTAATGGTCATAGTTATCAATTTGTACATAAATATATTAATAATAATTTTAAAAATGTATATTTACTATTTTTTGGATTATGTTGCCACATCTTAATTTTATATCTATGTTATGAAATCAGCTCCAAAAATAGAAGAAAAGAGAGATCAACGCCTTAGAAATCAGCCACTTCGAGGGGGCAACCTCCAATACATTACATAAATGAACAATTCTTGGATGATACAAATGACCGAAACCTCCTTCTATATATAGGAGTCCATGGGCCCATAATATAATCCTAGCCGACCTAACAATAGCAATGTAAGGGCACAATAATAACAATATTGGGGTTACAGGGGTACAAAAATAACAATAAAGAGGCTACACTAATAACAATAAGGGACTAAAATAGTAATATAGGGACCTAACATGCCCCTTTCCTTCAAAAAAGTGTTGTCCTCAACGCTTGAGCAGCTCTAGGTGCTTCTGTATAAAATTCTCATCCTCCCATGTAGAATCTTCAGTGGGTAAGTTCTACCACTTGATGAGATACTCTGAAATTGATCGATTTCGTAGCTGTCGAGTTCTTGTTTCCGTGGACGCTCAGGTTCCAATATGATTTTTCCTTCCTCATCAAGTTCTGGCAATATTGTTTGAACTGGAAGATTTCCACCTATAACCTTCTTTAAGCATGAAACATGGAAAACTGGATTCACTCACGATGAAGCAGGAAGCTCCAATTTGTATGCCATAGTACCAATCTTTTGCAACACCTTGTAAGGACCATAGTACTTTGGCGATAATTTATTATCCTTCTTAGCTTCCTTGAGGGACATTTGTTTGTATGGTTGTAGCCGTAAAAATACCCAATCTCCTACATCAAAACTTCTCTCGCTGCGATGTTGATCTGCCTGTTGTTTCATTCGATTTTGTGCCAAATTTAGGTTATCCTTTAAGAGTTGGAGAACTTCTTGTAGATGCTCGATGTGATCTTCCACTGCTTGAACCTTCAAATTTTCCCTTAAAGATGATGTGATGGATGGTGGATGATATCCATAAAGTGCCATAAATGGGGTCATTTTTGCTGCAGTATGGAAGGAAGTGTTATACCACCATTCAACGAGAGGTAACCACTTGACCCATTGTGTTTGTTTATCAGATACAAAACAACAAAGATATCCTTCCAAAAATTTATTTACTATCTCAGTTTGACCATCAGATTGAGGATGATAAGATGAGCTATGAGCTAATTGAGTACCCAAACAAGAAAATAACTGCGTCCAAAAATTTCCAGTAAAAATGGGATCTCTGTCGCTCACAATAACCCTTGGGCTTCCATGTAGCTTTTGAATTCTGTCCATAAATGTAGTAGCAACTGTACTTGCTTTAAATGGGTGAGATAATGCACAAAAGTGTGCATACTTGGTAAGTCTATCAACTACCACCATGATGACACTCTTTCCTTCGGACTTAGGTAAACCTATGATAAAATCCATTGAAATCTCCTCCCAAAGCTGACTTGGAATGGACAAAGGTTGTAGAAGACCTGGGGTCTTAATTTTCTCAACTTTATTTTGCGGGAAAACCAAACATTCCACCACAAAATTTTGAATATCAGATTTAAGGCCATCCCAAAAAAATTCTTTCTTCACCCTGTGGTAAGTTTTTAAAAATCCCGAGTGTCCTCCTAAAGGAGAAGTGTGCAATTCCAAAAGAATCTTTTGTTTTAGTTGGGAATTCTTACAAAGATATAAGCGATCTTTGTACCACAAAGAATCATTTTTCCAAATAAATGTATCAGATGTACTAGGATCCTGCTGCAACTTTTGAATGAGTGTCCACACTTCTTTGTCCCTCTTCCATTCATCCCTTGATTTGGTTATCCAATATGGTTGGATAATAAAAATGGCACAAAAAAATGCTTCCACTCTTCATTCTTTCTTGAGAGTGCATTTGCAACAACATTTAGCCTCCCTTTTTTGTAGATTATTTCAAAGTCATAACCCAACATCTTTGTGACACATTTTTGCTGCTCTTTTGAAGATAGTCTTTGTTCCAATTTTTTTTTAAGACTATCATGATCAACTTTTACCTTGAAGTGTCTTCCCATTAGGTAAGGTCGCCATTTCTTTAGTGCATGTAGTATTGCTAACATTTCCTTCTCATAAATAGCTTTCTGTAAATACTTTCCTTTGATTGGACGGCTTTCAAAAGCAATGGGTCTTCCATCTTGCATTAAAACAACACCAATTCCCTTTCCTGAGGCATCACATTCCACAGTAATGTTTTTTTGTGAAGTATGGCGTAGCTAAGATTGGTGCTAGGCACATTTCCTCTTTAAGATGTTCAAAGGCCTTAGTTGCTTCAGGAGTCCATGAAAATGCATCTTTCTTCAATAATGTTGTTAGAGGTGCTGCTATTCTCCCATAATTGTTAACAAACTTGTGATAATACCCTGTCAAACTGAGAAATCCTTGCAACTGCTTTATGGTTGTGAGAAATTTCCATTCCTTAATGGCTTTAATTTTGTTAGGGTCTACCTTAACACCCTTGTGAGATACAATATGACCCTGATATTCCACCTCTTGTACTCCAAAGAAACATTTGGATGATTTTGCATATAATTGTTTCTCTTGCAATAGTTTGAGCACCCTGTCAACATGTTGAACATGATCCTTCCAAGACCTATTGTAGATTAGTATATCATCAAAAAATACTAGCACAAATTTAAAATAGAATTCATCAACCCTTGAAATGTAGAAGGTACGTTGGTAAGGCCAAAAGGCATGACCAAAAATTCATAATGACCCTCATGAGTTCAAAATGTTGTTTTCAGAATATCTTCAGTCTTCTAATTTGATGATATCCTGAATAAAGATCCAACTTGGTAAAATAAATTGCTCCATGTAATTCATCCAATAATTCATCAATCACATGAATGAGAAATTTATCTTTAATGGTGATCTTATTGAGATCCTTATAATCCAGACACATGCGCCATAATCCATCCTTCTTGTGCACTAATACTACTGGAGCAGAGAAAGAACTTTGACTAAGTTGAATTATACCAGCCTCTAACATTTTTGCAATTATACGTTCAATTCGTTCTTTTGGACATAAGGATATCTATAAGGCATGATGTTTGGAGGAACACTTCCTCCTAGAATCAAATGCATAGCATGATCATGATCACGAATAAGTGGGAATCCTTTGGGAGTTTCAAACACCTTGGAATGATTGTCCAAGAATTTTTGGAGATATGCAGAAATAGATGATTTTGATGTTGGAATTTCTAGTGAGCATAATTGTGCAATTACACCTCGTTTTTATTTCTTCAGAAGCTTTTTCATGACATTAGAGCTTATTATATTTCCTGAATTCCCTGCGATACCCCTTAATTCGACTTCCTTTCCTTCTAAAAAAATTTCAAGAAAATTTCTTGAAAATTGAAAGCTACCGTCCCCAAATATTGTAACCATTGTACTCCTAGTACAACATCAACACCTACCATAGGAATGGAAAGCATTAGACTATTCAATACATATTCCCCCATGGTTAGATTAATATTATGACATTTTACAGAGCAATTTATAGTTCCTCCATTTGCAACCATCACTTGACATTTTGGTGCTGGGTATAGGAAACAATTCAATTCCTTGGCTACCTTACAATGAATAAAATTATGGGTACTACCTGAATCAATCAACACTATTACTTTTTTCTTTTTGATACGTCCTTCTATCTTGGGAGTTTGAGTGGTAATTCCTGCCAATGCATTATACGATATGGTCGGACTCATTTCTTCCTCTTCTAGGGTTGGTTCCTAGTGTATATCCTCTTCTTTTGAAGATTCTGGTTCATTTTCTTCTTCCTCTTCACAATCTATGTAAACTAATTTCTTATCAGCACACTTATGACCTTTAGTGTATTTGCTATCACAATTGTAGCAAATCCCTTTTGCTCTTTTTTCTTCCAGTTGTTGTGGTGTCAACCTTGTAGGTTGTGGAAGTCTAGGAGTAGCAACACTTCCATCTTTATATATGTGAGTGGTAGGCTTCCTTGTTGCCATAATTTTACATTCAATTTTTCTTGCCAACCTGAATGCCTTTTCCAATGAATTAGGTTCCCAAAAGCGAACTTCATTTTGGATGTTATCCTTTAAAGTCCCTATGAAGACATCAATCCTGTGTTCCTTTGGAATATCAGTTACCCTTATATTCAATTTTTGGAAATCCTCAATGTGCTCCGCCACTAAACCCTTTTGTTTGAGATTTATCAATTGGCTAAAGAAGGTGTTTTTTTTTGTATCTTCATAATGTGCTATCATTTCCTCCATAAAAATTGACCAAGTGACAATTTTTTGACGGGAGCAAAGCCATCGATACCATACAAATGTATTTTGTTCTAAATGTAAAGTTGTAATGCGTACCTTTTGTGTGTTTTGCACATTGTTGAGATCAAAATATTTCTCCATCTGTAGTATTCATGTTACGAGATCCTTGCCATCAAACTTCCTCATATCCATATTTGGAATATTGCGGTTCTTCCATCCAACATTAGAGTTTATGAAATCACTATTAACATTTATTTTTTTCTCATCATGAGTTTCCTCTACTATCTTTTCACCAATAGGAAACATTTCTTGTATCAACTTTGCCAAACCTTCGATGTCTACTTTTATATCATTCTTCATGTTTTCCATTTTTCATCGATCTTAGCTTCCATGTCATCCATATTAGCTTCTATGCCTTCCAGCTTAGCTTCCATGCCTTTCTTCAAACCATCCATCTTAGTTTCCACGCCTTTCTTCAAAACTTCCATTTCATTTTTTGTTGCTCTTTGCGATAGCGAAATTTGGTGCACTTTCTCTTGTAATTTTGATATCTCATGTTGTGTTTCTTCATCTTCATGAGTCATAGTAGAGCCTTATGAAGGCTTAATGGGTGTTGAATTCTTTTTAGGGGGAATTTTAGAACCCAATACTGATATCTATTCTTCAATATTCCCTTGGAATAAATTCAAACTATTTTTTTTTTGAAAACGAGACTTATGTAATTCGAAAAAATACACACCTTTTTCTTGCTTTTGAGGAGCTCGATATTGAAATTGAATTATCTTTGTGATTTCGGATCTTCAATATTTGAAATTTGGCCCTGACATAGCCCTCTGAATCATCTTTCGAATGCCACAGGTCTGACCTGATTTGGATTCTTCAAGACAAAGTTATGCCCAATCTCCCACGATGACCTAAATATGGACTGGTTCATTAGAGCGAACTTGTACGAATTTCCACATGTCACTGTTTCCTCCTTCGGCTCTGAAATTGATATAATGAAAACTACAGTCTGTTTAATTGCAGCCACTTTTTACAGAATATCAATCTGACGCTCAGAGAGAGAGAGTCATGATGTTTTTCCCACGGTCACCTCTTTGAGATGAAATTCGGGAGCCTGAAAAAATCCTAACTTCCACAAATCATATCTCCAAAAATATTGTGAACCAAGATCTGAAATTTTTGCAGGAGGTTCTTCAGGATTTCGGCTTCGCTCTGTGAAAATTTAAGTTTCTGAAACCTTGCAGAAAAATATTTATAGAAAAAATTCCGCGATGACCTGTTTAGGTTAAATTTAGGAGCCTACAAAAAGCCCTAACTTCCACAGATCATATCCTTGAAAATATTGCGAACCAAGCTCTGAAATTTTGCGAAGATGTTCCTCAAGATTTTGGCTTCGCAATAAAAAAATTTCAGCTTCTGAATCTTTGTAGAAACAAATTTATAGCGAAAATGCCACGATCACCTGTTTGGAGCAGCGAAACCCTAGAATCCAAAGCTCTGATACCAAATGTTATGAAACCAACTCCAAAAATAGAACAAAAGAGAGATCAACGCCTTATAAATCAACCACTTTGAAAGGGAAACCTCCAATACATTACATAAATGAACAATTCTTGGATGATACAAATGACCAAAACCTCCTTCTATATATAGGAGTCCATGGGCCTACAATATAATCCTAGCTGACCTAACAATAACAATGTAAGGGAACAATAATAACAATATTGGGGTTATAGGGGTGCAACAATAACAATAAGGGGGCTACACTAATAATAATAAGAGACTAAAATAATAATATAGGGACGTAACAATCTAAAATTATTTAGATATTAGATATACAAAAATCCAAAAACAATAAAATCATAGCCTAAATTATAGGACGTGATTTATTATTTTGTATGAAGAATCATTATAATTATTTATTATTTTGTATGAACAATCACTATAATTATGTAATGTTTTTATTAAAAAATTGTGTACTTTTTTATCGAGGAATGTCAAGTAATTTTATTATACATAACAAAATTAAAATAACAAATACACTCATATTCGAGCTATCCTCAAAAGGATCAACAATCATATAAAAGTTAAGAGAATCTATCTTGCTTCTTTCATTTTCTTATAATTGTCCTTTTACTTAAATTGCCACATTTTAACTTCATATCTAAAATTAATTAGATATTAGATATAAAAAATCTAAAAACAATAAAATCATGGTCTAAATTATAGAACATGATTTATTATTTTGTATGAACAATCACTATAATTATGTAATGCTTTTATTGAAAATTTGTGTAATTTTTTAACGAGAAAAGTCAAGTATTTTTATTAAGCATAACAAAATTAAAATAACAAATATGATGATATTCCAGCTATCCTCAAAAGGATCAACAATCATATGAAAGTTAAGATAATCTATCTTGCTTTTGTCCTTTTCTTATAATTGTCCTTTTACCAAACAAAAAGTTCAACTTGTGTATTTTTTGAAAAATATACATACAATTTATCCTTAAAAATCACAACTATTTTTTGAAAAATATACATACAATTTCTCCTTAAAAATCACAAAATATACACACAATTTCTCTTTAAAAAGCACAAAATTTACAAGTGTTCAAATCTTTTGGCCTTATCTAAAAAATTGTAAAAATGTTAAATCTAGGGTTCATATACAATTAGATTCTCCTTGAGGAAATTCAAGGAGCCATAAGTTTTTTTCGTGCAATTCAAATCATTCTTTAAAAAGTATATCTACCTCTGTAAGTTTTTCCATGTAGACATGCACAAGAGAGTGAACATTCTTGCAAATTATTGTTGTCCCAAAATAATTGTTAAGCATAAAATTCCTAAAGGTCTAGTCTCATTTTGTTAATTGGATGAATAAAAGTGAGTCTTCCAAAATTTGGATCACTATAAAACCTTTCCCTCGTGCTAGAATGAAGGCTAGTGTAAGAGCCAAAAGTTCATTGAACTTGTTCCCGGGTAGTCCGATTCTAGCCTTGATTGAGATGATGTGGTTGAGGAAGAGAAATATTATTATGAAACAAGCTCACAAAATAGAAAATATAGTCAAAGACTTAAAAAATAGCCTCTTAGAGGGGGAAAGCTCCTTTACATTACATAAATGAACAATTCTTGGATGATACAAATCACAAGACCTCCTTTGTATATATAGGAGTCTAAGGGGTCACAATATAATCAAAGTCTACATAACAATAATAATGTAAGGGCACAACAATAATAATAGTGGGTTTCTATGGGGTACAACAATCACAATATGGGGGCTACATGGGCACAACAATAACAATAAGGGGGCTAGACTAGTATTATAGGGACCTAACAAAGATAATTCCGCAACCCCACCTTTGGATGGAGTTCTTTGAGAGGATCCATCAAAGTAAGTTCAAGAGAATTTTTTCATTTATATAGCTTGTGGAAACTCCATTATGAAGAGTATAAGAGGATAATTGAGAATAAATACTTAATAATGTTGAGGGTTTGAGTGACACATTTGAGAGGCAAAGTTTCCATACCCTAAAATAATTTGGAATTTTTGGCCAACTAAATTCCTTAAACATAAGTGAGTGCAAAAACTTTGTACCTCTTTATGCCCTTATTTTGGAACCATTTCTCCAGTGCTTCTTCAATGGTATCCCTTTCCTATGTGTTGTTAAGGTTTGTTGAGCTTTAAATTTCCTTCAAGAATTGTTTTGAGTAGGGGTAGGAGATGATGAGATGAGTGTTGGTTTCAATATTTTATTTACAAAGACAACATCTACTTGAACCTTCAATTTTTTTTTTTTTTTGGGGGGGGGTGGGGGGGGGGGTCCGCGCAGAATATCCTAGGTGAGAGCTCTATAATCAAGGAGAAGCCACATAAGGATTTTTTATTTGGTAGGGTATTTAAACTTCTAGATGGGTTTGCACCACTAGAGTTGTGGGTTCTTTGTTCCTTCCAATTTCAAGGCCTTGTATTCATGACTTTTAGAGTGTTAAGGATCTGGATAAGTTTAACTTCCTTTTCATTTTCATTGATACACCATTTATTGTAGTTGTTAGTGTGGGCCTTTCAATCATCTAAAAATTCCTCCCTAAGGTCCAACTGTTTTTGTGGGGACGATTGTTGCGATGTTTACCCATGGTCCAATTTCTATATGTCACAAAGTGTAGAAACCTTTGAACTTGAGATCTTGGATTAGTGGGACTAGCAGTTTGTAACAACCTTGCTCCCCATCCAAGGATTAAGGCCTACTTGGACCTTGTTCCCCTTTCCTATTCACCAAATCAATGTTTCTTGTGATCAAGGGGAAGGTAAAAGTAGTCACTTTCTATATTATTGAAGAATTCTATGCTTTTTTTATACGGGCTTTGACCCAATCCTCAACGGAATTAGGGGAAAAGTTTTTGTCCTTTATGACATGCACCTATAGACAATGAACTTGAAGTAGCCTATTTATGTTCTTAGTAGTGAGAGTTTTTGAGATCATGAAAATATTTTTAAACCCCAACCCTTCTTGGCATTTTGGGATTGCAAGTTTATTTTAGGAGACCAAAGCCATGCCATTTTCTCTCTTGCCCCAAACTAGATGAATCTATAACATAATTATCTGATTTACTCAAGAAATCATTTGAGGATCTAGGCTAGGGACATATAGTAAATTGGGATGGGCTTAGGTATAGATTTAACTAAGACCATATGCAAAATCCTAGTCTACAGTAGGAGTAGGAGCTGGGATTGTGTTCACTTCTTCTCAAGGTGATATTGAAATATTTTCATATGGATTGGGTTTGAATGCAAAAATTAACATAGCTGAATATGAGACATTATGCTTAGATATTGAGCTCATTAGAGAAATGGGAATCAAATATTGAATATCATTTGTGATTTAGACTTAATTGTGATGCAAATCAAGAATTAGTTTTGCTATAAATAATATTGGGTTGAAAAGGTACTAGCATATATTATGGTATTTCGTTGAGTTGTGTCGCAGTCTTGGGAGAAAAAAATGGGAGGGTTGATTCATTTGTAGTTGAAACTTCTACATCACATCCTTGTGATGAGTTGGTACCTATTAACAGTAAATGGAGATCATCCTTAGTCCTATGTTCTTGACGAATGTAAGCATTGGAAATTTTTCATCATGATGCTCAGATGACCACGTTTTTAAATAATATGCCATAATTTGCAAAAAAAAATAGATAAATCGATAGGTTTAAGTTGATATAAAGATTGAAGTGATAGATTTGAAGGATAATAAGTTACCTAAAGGTGTTATTCCTTTTGAAAAGGATTTTGATGAGCATGCCATGTACAAACAAAGAAAGGAGGTGAGTAGGCTTGAAGATATTAATATTCAGTTAGTTGAAAGTTTGAAGATCATCCATATAGAAAATAATACTTTAATATATGTGTGAAAGGAAATAGAGATCCTAATTATGGAGTAAATGGATGTATTCATTTGGGCATATAATGAACTCAAAATTTACAAAGGAGATATAACTCATCCCACTGTTTCATTAAATAAGGATGCTAAAACTTTTAAACAAAAAAAGACAAATCAACCTTAAATTTTATTTTCTAATCCAAAAGGAACTTTAGAAAATGTTGATAGCCAAAATGATAGCTCCAATAAGTGATTCCTATAAGGTAGCAAAGATGGTGGTAGTAAGAAAGAAGAATGGGGAAATAAGGTTGCGTGTCAATTTTAAAAACTTAAACCAAATTTCTGTTAAAGATAACTATCCACTTCCAAATATATCTATTAATTTAATAAGTTAAGATGATGTGAATTTCCTTAGCGAGGAGAGCTCTAGTAGGAAAAAGGAGGGAAAACCATTGATTGTAAGGTTCTAAAGCCGTAAGGCAGCTTCTGGAGGGGGAGGGCCTGCCCCCTCCTATGGTAGCATTATGATTGACAAGGGGAAAGACATCCAAGGGGGGACAAGAAAGTATTCCAATAAGTAAATAAGGATTGGAACTGGAACTAGTCGGGAAAATCGAAAAATACAGAATCAACCTATAAAACCCTCCTCCCACATCTACCCAAATAATCGGACAACCGGGGTAAAAATGTGACGAAGAGTTACTATGATATGATTCAACTCCCTATGTTTCAGTTAAGGAATTGGAACTGACAGAACATAGACAACCTGACCTACTACACATCCAACATAACCCCCAGGAGTCATCCAATCCATCCAGGTAACTAGCCCCTAAGAAACATTGACATTTTGCTGCATTAAAGCCTCAGTCACTCCCTTGACATGGGCATGCATGCGACTGGAACCCTATAGTCCCTCCCACAACAAGGAAATCATGTGACTAGGGAATTTTCCAGTAGTTATGTGCTAGCGACTCTGGATTTTGTGCCACTTTTTCAGGGCCAAGACTTAAGTCGCTGCCTAGAACTCCATGAAACTTCCAGAAATGAAAAATAAAATCTAAAAAATTATACAAATTCCAATAGTTGAACAAGGACTTGATTGGACCCCTACTAGCCATGACACGAATTTTGTCAAACATGTCACAAATATGCAATCTACAGGTTTAAACAACAAATCTGAACATAGGGGTCCCACCACTACAAGGAAAAGACCCTCTAGCGGAGGTTATAAAGGAGGCTTTTAGTGTTATGAAATTGGCCAAAATTGTCAAAAAAAACATTTGCTACAACATCCGTTTATGGTTATGGAAGTTTTGGTGGAGTTTTTAACGGAAATTCAACACAACTAAAAAAAAAAGGGCGACCGGAGGTTATTACGGATGCTTTTTTCATCGGTGCACTACTCTGGCTTTAACGCACCGATGCGTACATACAAAAGGCGCCCCAGGGCAGTCGACGGAAAATGCACCGGGTCGTTAAGGTATACAACTGCACTGGGCGTAGTGTTGGCGATACAACACATGGGGCCGTTCCAATTGGTCTTGGGATTTGTGCGGTGCCCATAGGTCGTATCAACGCACCGGTGCGTAAACGTATAGAAACGCATCGATGCGCAGTATCACAGAAAGGCACCGAGATTTATAATTGGTATCGGTATTTGTGCGGTGCCCATAGGTCGTACAAATGCACCGGTGCTTATAGACACATAAACGCCCCGGTGGGCAGTATCACACAAACACACCGAGATTTATAATTGGTATCGGTATTCGTGCAGTGCCCATAGATTGTACAATGACGCCGGTGCGTATAGACACATAAACACACCGGTGCATCGTACTGCATAAACGCACCGATATTTTTAATTGGTTTTGGTGCTTTTTCGGTGCTCATAGGTCGTAGAAATGCACCGGCACGCTTCTTAATAAAAACACACTGGTGTACAGTTACTGTCAGACACCTGTTTTCATTTTGTATTTTTTAGAAACATTGACCTGTGACAGTAAAATTATTGTGATTGTTTTAAATTCATTATTCATCAAAAGTCGACACATCTTATAACAATATTCATATTAATTAAATTCTTATTAATGCATTTGAATATGATGTTTGGATTAATTTTTTATATCATATCATAATTATTGTGGTTTTTTAAAATTCATTATTCATCAAAAGTCGACACATATATATCTCATAACAATATTCATATGAATTAAATTTTTATTAGTGCATTTGAGAACAACAAAGGAGAACGCAATAGAGACAATGGAGAACGCAATAGAATAAATTAAAACATATTTTATGATATGTAAGATATATGAATAAGACAGTCTTTATCATACAAAATCAGACAGTTATTGGTATCCCTTTGTCTTTCAATTGGGACACTATGTCCATTACATTAAACGAAATGTCTGATTTCACAGACATATTTCAAAAAATACAACGCCTTGCGTTGATATCCAAACATAGTGATCATCATTCTTCGCTTGAACTTCTGTCATTTCTAAATCTACTTCCATGACTTGGGTTATTTTCAGGAATGTTTTGTTCACGATGTTGATTTCTTTTCTTCTTCTTCACTTCCATCTACAAACATAAAAATAAATTGAAATAAGTGTATATACATTGGTGAGAATAATGAAAATTGCAATATTAAATAATATACATAAATGTAAATTGAAAAGAAAAATGACGTACCATAGCAACAATTGACTCAAACTATACACATTCTTTCAAAACCATGTACCATGCCATCTTTCAAATTTTCATATGTTGCCACAGTTCCATACTTTGTTTCCTGCAAGTTTTATACCCCATAAAAAATCATATATTTAATATAAAAGATGTTTTTGTTCTATTAATTATAGATGGATCTAAGTAAAACAACATCGATAGGTGCTTACAAATTCCACAATTAATTTCTGATATGCCAAAATATACTCACAACCCATATTTAACCCAATTTCAATCAATTCGTCTGATGGTTCTTCTTTGTATGTTAGCACCTATTTGAAGACATTCAATGATGATTTTTGTAAAACAACTTAAAAAATACAAAAATGAAATCTAGTTAAGTTGTTATAAGGAAGTAACAATTACTCGCAAATTTAGATATCAACTCTTTTCTTCCTTGTCGTCATGTTTTATGTGCTGAATGGGTTCCATTTTCTTTTCTTTTCTACAAAAAATTCTTGAGAATTAATATTTAATGATAAATTGTTTGTTTATTGTACTTAATAATCGAAAAATTCAATAATTACATATTACATTTGAAGCACATTGTTGTTGAGATAGCTCCTCCTGCGATGCAATTTTGTCCATTTCTTTGACCATCTCCTTGTACACCTTTTTGGACATTCCTACTGGCATATTTCTGATATCAGCTCTTTCATCTTTTGAGATTTTCATAATTTTCCTGAAAATGTAACATGACAATAAAATATTTAATTTTTATATTGATATCTGAAAATTAAATATAACAAAAGTGATATTTATAAATAATTATAGACAAACATTTAAAGGAATAGTACTTTTTCATTCCTTCTTTTTTTGTTGTTGTATGTTTTTGCTATTAAAAGTCTGACATGTCTCATTGACCAATTCTCTGGAAACTCTTCCTGTAGTTTAAATAAAATTTGGTTCTTGGAATCATTGGATTGATTTTTGTATTGTAAGTGGAAAGAACGTCTATACATTCATTCCACTAGATCCCTCAAACTTTTGTAAAAATTTTCTCCTCTTTAGTTAACTTCCAGCACCACTCCAGATGAGCTAAGGAGAAATTCATTTTCATTTGCATGTTCTATTTTCTTTTCTTTTCTTAGAACAACATTCCTTTTCTGAGTTGTTGGTCCCTGTAGAACATTAAACATATGTGAATTAATAGACTGTTTGACACATGTTATCTCAAAATTTTAAGTATATTATTAATGATAATTAAAAAAATAAACTCATATTGGATCGATAGTATTTTTTCATTCACCTAATTCATCCTTTTGCAATTTTTCCATCAAGATTTTACACTCTTTTGGTCCTAGATCAGAAATAATCTTATCGAGCTACGTCATTTTGTGGTTCTGCATGATACACAGTGAACAATACATATTAGTTAAACTTACATATAGTTCAAAAATGATATTTTTTATAAAAAAATTACAAAGAACTTGCCTTTTTTGCTTTTCTTGATGTGATATCAATATTTTTCTTACTTGATCTCTTGTCAGTCATTTCTTTATCAATCTGAAACCTGTACCATATCATTCATTAATATACTTATAAATAAATTGTCAACTTTTCAAGTAAAAAATAAATCTCAAGACACCGGTGCGCCTTTCTTGATGTACGCACCGTCGTCGGTGCATGGGGGTATTACCAACGCATCGCAAAACAATATAATAGACTGTATTGTGCGTGGGTATTATAAATGCACTGCACAAACAATGTAATAGACTGTACGGTGCTATCCTCGTAACATGGAGCTCCTGTGCCCTATTTCAGATATGGCGCACTTGTTTAAAAAAAATATTTTCAAATTTTTTATTACACTGTACTTGCGCGGTGCGCTTTATAATAAAACACACCGGTGCGCTAGGTTATGCAGGGCGCACCGATTTTAAAAAAAAAAAAAATCCATTTTTTCCAAAAATTCACGCAATGGCCGAATGGATTGGGATCCGACTATGCAAGTTGTCCCGTAGGTTGGATGTCAATCTAAAATGAAAAACCCAAATTCTGAAATCACGAAAACAGGGAGAAGAAAGGGAAAAAACAAAAAAAAATGAAGGGTTTAGGGTAGAAATGGATAAAACTGCAGAAAAAAAAAAGTTTAAAAAAAATCAAATTTAATCACGAGATGGTTTGAAATTCTATGATACAGGGTTTGAATCACAAGAGGTTTTATTTCTAATTGTCTGAATACTTATGTTTGAACGTATTTCGTTGCTCCATAGTGCCCTCATGCTCTCTTGCTCCAGGTATGTCTCCTGCAAATATCTGGCTGAATTTTTTTTTGAAAAAATAGTGAAATAATGAAAAGTGTTTAGTATTTAAAGAATTATTTTATGAAATTAGATTTTTGAAAATATTCTGCTGCCCATTTTTTCAATTTGCCGCCTTTTTTTTCACTTAAAGAAAATAGAGTTGCGCTTTTTTTATTTGCATTTATTCGTCACCGGTGCGTCTTTTTATAACACCGGCACCGGTGCGGTTATACAGTATCAACGCACCGGTGCATAAACGTATAGAAACGCATCGGTGTGAAGTATCACAGAAAGGCACCAAGATTTGTAATTGGTATCGGTATTCGTATGGTGCCCATAGGACGTACAAATGCACTGGTGCTTATAGACACATAAACGCATCGGTGCATAGTATCACACAAACACACTGAGATTTATAATTGGTATCAGTATTCATGCAGTACCCATAGATCATACAACGACGCCGGTGTGTATAGACACATAAACGCACCGGTGTGTCGTACTGCATAAACACACCGATATTTTTAATTGGTTTTGGTGCTTTTTTTGTTCTCATAGGTCGTACAAACGCACCGGCGCGCTTCTTAATACAAACGCACTGGTGTACAGTTACTGTCACACACCTGTTTTCATTTTGTATTTTTTAGAAACATCGACTTGTGACAATAAAATCATTGTGATTGTTTTAAATTCATTATTCATCAAAAGTCGACACATCTTATAACAATATTCATATTAATTAAATTCTTATTAATGCATTTGAATATGATGTTTGGATTAATTTTTTATATCATATCATAATTATTGTGGTTTTTTAAAATTCATTATTCATCAAAAGTTGACACATATATATCTCATAACAATATTCATATGAATTAAATTTTTATTAGTGCATTTGAGAACAACAAAGGAGAACGCAATAGAATAAATTAAAACATTTTATGATATATAAGATATATGAATAAGACAGTCTTTATCATACAAAATCAGACAGTTATTGGTATCCCTTTGTCTTTCAATTGGGACACTATGTCCATTACATTAAACAAAATGTCTGATTTCACAGACATATTTCAAAAAAGACAACGCCTTGCTTTGATATCCAAACATAGTGATCATCATTCTTCGCTTGAATTGATGTCATTGCTAAAGCTACTTCCATGACTTGGGTTATTTTCAGGAATGTTTTGTTCACGGTGTTGATTGTTTTCTTCTTCTTCACTTCCATCTACAAACATAAAAATAAATTGAAATAAGTGTATATACATTGGTGAGAATAATGAAAATTGCAATATTAAATAATATACATAAATGTAAATTTAAAATAAAAATGACGTACCATAGCAACAATTGACTCATAAACTATACACATTCTTTCAAAACCATGTACCATGCCATCTTTCAAATTTTCATCTGTTGCCACAGTTCCATACTTTGTTCCCTGCAAGTTTTATACCCCATAACAAATCATATATTTAATATAAAAGATGTTTTTGTTCTATTAATTATAGATGGATCTAAGTAAAACAACATCGATAGGTGCTTACAAATTCCACAATTAATTTATGATATGCCAAAATATACTCACAACCCATATTTAACCCAATTTCAATCAATTCGTCTGATGGTTCTTCTTTGTATGTTAGCACCTATTTGAAGACATTCAATGATGATTTTTGTAAAACAACTTAAAAAATACAAAAATGAAATCTAGTTAAGTTGTTATAAGGAAGTAACAATTACTCACAAACTTAGATATCAACTCTTTTCTTCCTTGTCGTCCTGATTTATGTGCTGAATGGGTTCCATTTTCTTTTCTTTTCTACAAAAAATTCTTGAGAATTAATATTTAATGCTAAATTTTTTGTTTATTGTACCTAATAATCGAAAAATTCAATGATTACATCTTACATTTGAAGCACGTTGTTGTTGAGATGGCTCCTCCTGCGATGCAATTTTGTCCATTTCTTTGACCATCTCCTTGTACACCTTTTGGACATTCCTACTGGCATATTTCTGATATCAGCTCTTTCATCTTTTGAGATTTTCATAATTTTCCTGAAAATGTAACATGACAATAAAATATTTAATTTTTATAGTGATATCTGAAAAGTAAATATACCAAAAGTGATATTTATAAATAATTCTAGACAAACATTTAAAGGAATATTATTTTTTCATTCCTTTTTTTTTTGTACGTTTTTGCTATTAAAAGTCTGACATGTCTCATTGACCAATTCTCTGGAAACTCTTCCTGTAGTTTAGATAAAATTTGGTTCTTGGAATCATTGGATTGATTTTTGTATTGTAAGTGGAAAGAACGTCTATACATTTGTTCCACTAGATTCCTCAAACTTTTGTAAAAGTTTTTCCCTCTTTAGTTAACTTCCAGCACCACTCCAGATGAGCTAAGGAGAAATTCATTTTCATTTGCATGTTCTATTTTTTTTCTTTTTTTAGAACAACATTCCTTTTCTGAGTTGTTGGTCCCTGTAGAACATTAAACAGATGTGAATTAATAGACTGTTTGACACATGTTATCTCAAAATTTTAAGTATATTATTAATGATAATTAAAAAAAGAAACTCATATTGGATCGATAGTATTTTTTCATTAACCTAATTCATCCTTTTGCAATTTTTCCATCAATACTTTACGCTCTTCTGGTCCTAGATCAGAAATAATCTTATCGAGCTTCGTCATTTTGTGGCTCTGCATGATACACAGTAAACAATACATATTAGTTAAACTTACATATAGTTCAAAAATAATATTTTTTGTAAAGAATTTACAAAGAACTTGCCTTTTTTGCTTTTCTTGATGTGTTATCAGTATTTTTCTTACTTGATCTCTTGTCAGTCATTTCTTTATCAATTTGAAACTTGTACCATATCATTCATTAATATATTTATAAATAAATTTTCAACTTTTCAGGTAAAAAATAAATCTCAAGACACTGGTGCGCCTCTCTTGATGTACGCACCGTCGTCGGTGCGTGGGGGTATTACCAACGCACCGCAAAATAGTATAATAGACCGTATGGTACGTGGGTATTATAAACGCACTGCACAAACAGTGTAATATATTGTACGGTTCTATCCTCGTAACATGGAGCACCTGTGCCCTATTTCAGATATGGCGCACTTGTTTAAAAAAAATGTTTTCAAATTTTTTATTACATAGTACTTGCGCAGTGCACTTTATAATAAAACACACCGGTGTGCTAGGTTATGCAGGGCACACCGATAAAAAAAATAAATCCATTTTTTCCAAAAATTCACGCGATGGCCGAATGGATTGGGATCCGACTATGCAAGTCGTCCCGTAGGTTGGATGTCAATCTAAAATGAAAAGCCCAAATTTTGAAATCACAGAAACATGGAGAAGAAAGGGAAAAAACAAAAAAAATGAAGGGTTTAGGGTAAAAATGGATAAAACTGCAGAAAAAAGTAAAAAAACTGTAGAAAAAGTGAAAAAAAAAATCAAATTTAATCACGAGATGGTTTTAAATTCTATGATACATGGTTTGAATCACAAGAGGTTTTATTTCTAATTGTCTAAATACTTATGTTCGAACGTATTTTGCTGCTCCACAGTGCCCTCATGCTCTCTTGCTCCAGGTATGTCTCCTGCAAATATCTGACTGATTTTTTTTTTGCAAAAATAGTGAAATAATGAAAAGTGTTTAGTATTTAAAGAATTATTTTATGAAATTAGATTTTCGAAAATATTTTTCCGCCCATTTTTCAATTTGCCGCCCTTTTTTTTTTCTTTTTCTTTTTTTCACTTAAAGAAAATAGAGTTGCGCTTTTTTTATTTGTGTTTATTCGTCACCGGTGTGTCACTTAATAGCACCGCACCGGTGCGTCTTTTTATAACACCAGCACCGGTGCGGTTATATGTACAGTATCGCCGATTTGTGGTTAAGGAACCGAAATTAATTTTACGTGTGTACACCAAAATTTAGTGAACTCCAACCATAGAAATTGAGAATTATAATTTTTTTATTCTTGAGAATTAGAATTAAAATTGAGAATTGGAATTGGATAAATTCTTGATAGAAATAACTATTCTTCCAATGCATTTTGTTTATTGCAAGAGGTCCCCACTGATTATGTGGAGAGAATGCAATGTGGGGCGTGTGAAGATGCAATACTACAGGGCCCAAGTGGGCAATTGTGCCATGTGAACCTGTTATAATTGGCACTTAAATATTTGCAACTAATATGTTTTAGAATATAATCTGCAGATAGACAGATGGCCTGCCAGCAATTAGTACATATAATTTGCAGAAGGGTAATGTTTTGGGAGCAATGACGAGTCCTTCATTCTGCATTTGTTAGCAGAAGAAGGTTGATTTTCGACTAGACGATGCAGTTATTACATGTGGAGGAAATGGTTTCCCATAGAAAATGAGTATAGGTTTGAGCAGAGGAAAGACATTGCAAAATAGGCTATTACATTAGTTTTTCCAATGGGAAACCAATTTGCAGGTGGAAATATGGTAGCTGCAGGTATCTATGCTTTTCTTCCCACAGAAATGGTCACTAGATTTCCATTTATAATAAAAGCAGACCTTTTACTGGTTTCATCCAAAGGACCACAGCTCAGACAAGTTAGGGATGCCATTCAGGTTCAATTGAAAGCCGAAGATATGATTTTATGCGATGCCATCTTTGACGGTAAAAGTTTATGTAAGCCAACCGAAGCTTGGACAATACTCCCAGCTGTTTTTAAACGCATTCTGGAGAATCTTTCCCTTCATGGGACCTACCAGCCCGATCAACAACGTCAATTGATCTTTCTCTGCTCTCTTTAAGGGAATGAGAATTTTTCCCTTCATGGTGCCTCTTGGCTTTATCAACTGCCTCAGAAAAATTTCTTGCCCGCGATTCGAACCCTCCGCTACTCCAATATTTCACTTTACAGAATAACCCTGTTTTAGTGCGCACCATTTTATAGGTGCACTGGGGCGATTTGTAAGATCAAAGTTTTTGTTTTAGCGTGGTGTTTTATGACGCACCGGTGTGGAAGCATTCTGAAGCACTGGTGCGTGGGAGTAATAAGATGCACCAGTGCGTGTTATGATGATAAGCGCACCAGACTGTATAAACCTTTTTTTTTTATGTAATGTCATAATAAAATAATTATAATTCTAAAGTACATGAATTTATTTGCATTATTTTCTAAACTTTATTATGTTACAAAAATTCATATTATTCTAGATTTATTATTTTACAATTATTTACAAATTTAAAAATTTAAATATTTTAATAAAATCATTTCACATTAATACAATTAAAATTTTACAAATATTTTACATACAATTACAATTACAATTTTACAATTTCACATACAATTACGATTAGAATTAGAATTACAATTTTAATTTTACATACAATTACATTTACATATAATTACATTTAGAATTTTACGTACAAATAGAATTACAATTACAATTTTACAATTTGTCATATATACAATTACAATTAAAATTAAAATTACAATCATTTCACAATAAATTAAAGATTATAATTACAATTAATATTTTACATAAAATTAGAATTAGAATTAGAATTACAATTACAATTTTACAATTTCACATACAATTACGATTAGAATTACAATTACAATTTTAATTTTACATACAATTACATTTACAATTACAATCATTTCATAGTAATACAATTAATTTTTTACAAATATTTTACAATACACAATTAGAATTAGAATTGCAATTTTACAATTTGTCATATATACAATTACAATTACAATCATTTCACAATAAATTAAATATTACAATTAAAATTAAAATTTTACATTAAATATTTTACATAGAATTACAGTTAAAATTACAATTACATATACAACTACAATTTTACAATTTTACATACAATTAAAATTTCAATTTCAATTACAATCACGACATAATATTTAATAAATATCATGGTCATTTAATATTAAATTAATTAATAAACATCACGATTATGATAACCATCGTACAAACATCATATTCGACTAAAAAACACATTCAAACATCAAATTAACATTATATATTAACATCATCACAACACAAACATCAAATCTACATCTCATGTCAAATAACTCATGCTATCACATACACATCTATCTGCAAGCTAAACATTAAATGAACATATCTAACATGACCTAACAATATACACATTATGATGATCACCAACATGTAAATTAAGTACAACTGCAACATGAACATAAAATACATGGACCATATATATATAACTTAATAATGTTAAAAATACACAACTATAATATAAATGTCATGGATCAGCTGGTGGTAGTACAATATCAGTATTAGTACTAGTGGAGGCCTGCTCAGTCAATGGTGCAGCCTCAACGGTCGATGGTAGAGCCTGTTCATGATCATGACTAGTACTGATGGATGAATCAACTGGTGGTAGTACAACATCAATATAAGCAGTACTAGTGGAGACCTGCTCAGTCAATGGTGCAGTCTCGACGGTCGATGGTCGAGCCTGCTCATGATCATGACTAGTATTGATGGATGGATAAGTTGGTGGTAGTACAACATCAATATAAGCAGTACTAGTGGAGGCATGCTCAATCAATGGTGCAGCCTCAACGCTCGATGGTCCAGCCTACTCATGATCATGACTAGTACTGATAGATGCTGCAAGCTATTGATGACTGGACGTGGCCGATGGTCCAGCCTCATCCCCATGATGACTGCTAGATGCTAGTGGAGCCTCATGCTCATCAGGTGTGGCGTGAGGTGAACTATCATGAGATGAGTTGTTTCTCGCGGACTGTCCATCACGTGTTGTGGCTCGACCACGCCTATAACGTGCAAAAATCCTCCTCAATCATGTAACAACTGTCGTAGCTCCTACGACATGTCGCATCAGGCTGTACATGTAACGCAGCATGCCTCTCCACATCCGTATTAGCTTATCATCGGCCTGTTTGTCTCTGTAATGAGCGGGCCTAATGCCCGCCTCAACAATAAATGCATTGAGTTGGTTGCCCAACTCCATCCTATATCGAGTATCAGGTCGACCGCACCTAGCAAAAGGCGGTACAGGCACACCAGCATGAGGAGCATGTCTCTCTCCATCGGCCTCCTGATCATGATCCTCGCCACCTACCATGTCCTGATTGTCATCAGGATCCACACGTGGATCATGTGGTGGTTCCAACATCTCCTCGCCATCAAAAGAGCCAATGTCTGCAAAATATATACAAGTACACAACAATAATTAGAAAATTTCATTACACAATTTAATAAAAACAAGTTAAAGAACATGTTAGAATAAATATAAATAAAACAGTAATATTACCTCTATCATCTGGCAGCTCATCATCTCTGAAGAGGATGTTGGCACACCCTTGCCAATCCAATCCAGCATAAGGACAGGGGACCATAATGAAGGGATGCAGCTCGTCAACACTGGCTAGTAAGTCCAGTGCATCATGTAATATCCTGGTTGGAAACATAGTCTCTCCCCTCTTGGGCATCATCTGGCCCCACATGTGCATCCGGGCCTCCAACATCAGCCTACGAGGCTGCCAAAAAAAAGCAAGCCTCATGTCTGAAACCTATAAAAAAATAAACAAAAAAGCTCTGAAGCAAAAGAGAAGTTGACCCTCCCTTGTGCATGAGCACAATATCTATCCAAGGTCGTACAAAACTGCTGCAAAAAAATGGCAGACCACCTGACAAGTCGTGGCTCTTGTACTAAATAATCAACATAATATAGAAGTCGGGAACTAATGTGTTGCCCGTCATTGGTATTGTGTGAAATGGTCGAAATGAGAAGTGAGAGGCACTGCACGTCCTGTCTACCAAATGCACCAATACGTAGCTGACCTCCAGGGAGATGAAACTCTGAAGGAGACAGTACATCTGCTCCAATGTATCTCTGGGAGTAAACTAATTGAATCCCTGCTACACAACTAGATGGAACCTCTGGAAACGAGGGAAAATCCACCCCTCTTCTCAATAGCCCTATAATGAAATAAATATCGTCCTTAGTGGGTGTGTACCACTGGCCAGGACCAACCTGGAAAGCTTGTTGGTGGGAATTCCACCTGCAGATAAGATGTCTCAAAAAGACACTATGAGCTGTTAGGGAAGTAGCCTCCTCATAGAAATTGAGGAGGCCTACCTGTCTTAGGATCCCCTGGGTATCTGCTGTAATAGGGCGAGGGTATGCATCTCTCTCCCTCTCTCGTGCCTCCCACTGGCGAAGCATGTCTCCGCCTGTTGTTGATGTTGTTCCTCTTCTTCTCTCTGAACCATTGACATATTAAATATTTTTTTTTTATTAAATTAGACATGTAATTAGGAATATACATATATAATTTTTTCTGGGAAAAAAAAGCAAACCAGTTGGTGCGCCACAAAAACAATCATGCACCGATTCCGGTGCAGCTGTTTTTTGTAGAGCACCGGAGGCAGTGCCCCAGATGACATAAAACGCACCCTATGTGGTGCACCTAAAATTTTTTCAAGCCCCGTTGACTATATATGGTGTCAAAAGAGTGGTGTTAAAACTAAAATATACGCCCCAACGCATATAGTCTTGTTAGCGCAGTGACTTCCTGACAAATTATATAGTCAACGGTGCAGTATTTTACTCGGCCGCACCGTTGACCTTATCGGAATGCCGAATACGGTGTGTTGACAGACACCAGGGCAGATGTATCTGTCAATGCACCGCGTTGCTATTCCCATGTTCAATGATGCGCCAAGCTAAATGACCTCACACACACACACACACACACACACATATATTTATACATACATACATACATATATATATATTTTTAATGTGGGCTGCCTTTCAGTACCGCCGCGGAAATGGTGCAGAAACCGTTAGCACTGGTTGCAGTGTGGCCTGTAAATTTTATAGGCAGCACCGCTTACCGGTGTGAGCCGAATGGCTCATGCGCATCGCGCGACAATTTTTTTTTCTTTCTTTTTAATGGTTAATTTTAAGGTTATTTCAAATTCTAATCCACTAGAAAGCTTAATTATGAAAAAACTAGAAAAATACCTATACATTTCGTCGTCGAGGAGACATATTGGCTATAGAATTTGCAAAAGAAAATTTTCCCACCGTTTTGCAAAATGCAAGCTGGAGATTGGTGGCCAATGCACAACAGCAATGCGTGCAATGGGTGCAATGGGAGCACTGATTTCAGGGCGGCTCAGAGAAGGAGAAATTGCACCGGTGCTTGAGAGCTCTAGAGTACTAAGAAAAGTGAAAAATGTGGTTTTTTTGCTGTAATTTTTTTATTTATTTATTTAACCTTGTTCCAGTGCGCGGGGTTTTATAGGCGCACTGGTGCAGTTTCTTAAGAACGCACTGGGTGGTTTCAGATTTGGCGCGTTGTTTTATGATGCACCGGGGCGGTTACTTAACATCGCACCGGGCTGTTTCAGTTTTGGCGCGGAGTTTTATGATGCACCAGGGCAGAATAGTCGTGAAGCACCGGTGATTTACAATAATAGGACACACCAGGCATGTGTGTACGGAGCACACGGTGTCTGGTGTGCCAATGTTTTGTGCGACCGGTGCTTTCTCTTGTAGAGCGCACTAGTGATTGAGAGCAAAAAAGTGAAAAATGCGGTTTTTTAGCCGTAATTTTTTTTATTTAACTGTTAGGTCCCTATATTACTAGTATAGTCCCTTATTGTTATTAGTGTAACCCCATTATTGTTATTATTGTACCCTTGTAACCCCCATTTTGTTATTATTGTGCCCTTAAATTATTATTGTTAGGTCGGCTAGGATTACATTGTGGCCCACTAGGATTACATTATGGCCACATGGACTCCTATATATAGAAAGGAGGTTTTGTAAATTGTATCATCCAAGAATTGCTAATTTATGTAATGTATTGGAGGTTTCCCCCTCGAAGTGGCTTATTTCCAAGGCATTGATATCTCTTTTCTTCTATTTTTGGAGCTGGTTACACAACATTTGGTATCAGAGCTTTGGATTCTAGGGTTTCGCTGCTCCAAACAGGTCATCGTGGCATTTTCGCTATAACTTTTTGTCTACAAAGTTTCAGAAGCTGAAATTTTTAGGATGCGAAGCTGAAATCCCGAGGAAGATCGTCTAAACATTTCAGATCTTGGTTCGAAATATTTTCAGAGATATGATCTCTGGAAGTTAGGTATATTTTCGGGCTCCTAAACAGCTCATCGTGGAATTTGCACTATAAATTATTTTCTACGAAGGTTCAGAATCTAAAAATTTTAGGGTACGAAGCTGCAATCTTGCAGAAACTCGTCAAAAAATTTCAGACCTTGGTTCGCAACATTTTTGGAGATATGATCTGCGGAAGGTAGTGCTTTTTCAGGCTTCCGAATTTCATATCAAAGAGGTGATCGTGGGAAAATATCCATAACTCTCTCTCTGAGCATCGGATTGGAGTATCGTAAAAAGTGGTCGCAAGTACACAGACTGTAGTGTCTTGGATATCAATTTCAAAGCTAAAGGACGAAACATTGACACGTGGAAATTCGTACAAGTTTTCTCTACTGAACCAGTCCATAATTAGGTCATTGTGGGAGATTGGACACAACTTTGTCTTGCAGAATCAAAATTAGGTCAAACCTATGGCATTCGAAAGATAACTCAGAGGGCTACGTCAGCATCGAAATTCAAATATTGAAGTGATACAATCACAGAGATAATCCAATTTCAATATCGACCTTCTCAAAAGCAAGAAAAAGGTGTGTATTTTTTTCCAAATTGCATAAGTATTGTTTGAAGAATCAATTTGAATTGATTCCAAGGGAATATTGTAGAATAGATATCAGTATTGGATTCTAAAATATGCCTCGTAAAAATAATTCAACACCCATTAAGCCTTCAGAAGGCTCTACTATGACTCATGAAGATGAAGAATTGCAACATGATCTATCAAAATTACAGGAGCAAGTGCACCAAATTTCGCTCTCGCAAAGAGCAACAAAAAATGAAATAGAAGTTTTGAAGAAAGGCGCGGAAGCTAAGATGGATGGCATTGATGCTAAGATGGATGGCATGGAAGCTGGCATGGAAGCTAAGATGGATGACATGAAAAACAACATGGAAAACATGAAGAAGGATCTAAAAGCAGACATGGAAGGTTTGACAAAGTTGATACAAGAAATGTTTCATAATGGTGAAAAGATAGTAGAAGAAACTCATGATGAGAACAAAATAAATGTTAATCGTGATTTCATAAACTCTAATATTGGTGGGAAGAACCACCATATTCCAAAAATGGATATGAGGAAGTTTGATGGAAAGGATCCTGTAACATGGATACTACAGATGGAGCAATATTTTGATCTCCATAACGTGCAAAGCACACAAAAGGTACGCATTGCAACTTTACATTTAGAACAAAATACATTTGTATGGTATCGATGGCTTTGCTCCCGTAAAAAAATTGTCACCTGGTCGATTTTTATGGAGGAAATGATAGCACATTATGAGGATACAAAGAGCAACACCTTCTTTAGCCAATTTATAAATCTCAAACAAAAGGGTTTAGTGGAGGAGCACATTGAGGACTTCCAAAAATTGAATATAAGGGTAACTGATATTCCAGAGGAACACAGGATTGATCTCTTCATAGGCACTTTAAAGGATAACATCCAACATGAAGTTCACGTTTTGGAACCTGATTCATTAGAGAAGGAATTTAGGTTGGCAAGAAAAATTGAATGTAAAATTATGGCGACAAGGAAGCCTACCACTCACTTCTATAAAAAAGGAAGTGTTTCTACGCCTAGATTTCCACAACCTACAAGGTTGACACCACAACAATTGGAAGAAAAAAGAGAAAAAGGGTTTTGCTACAGTTGTGATAGCAAATACACTAAAGGTCATAAGTGTGCTGAGAAGAAATTATTTTACATAGATTGTGAAGAGGAAGAAGAAAATGAACAAGAAGAGGATATACACCAGGAACCAGCCCTAGAAAAGGAAGAAATGAATCTGACCATATCGTGTAATGCACTGGCAGGAATTACCACTCCTCAAACTCTCAAGATAGAAGGAAAAATCAAGAAGAAAAAGGTAATAGTGTTGATTGATTCGGGTAGCACCCATAATTTTATTCATTGTAAGGTAGCCAAGGAATTAAATTGTTTCCTATACCCAGCACCAGAATGTCAAGTGATGGTTGCAAATGGAGGAACTATAAATTGCTCTAGAAAATTCCATAATATCAAGCTAACCATGGGAGAATATGTATTGACTAGTCCAATGCTTTCCATTTCTATGGGAGGTGCTGATGTTGTACTAGGAGTACAATGGTTACAATCTTTGGGAACGATAGCTTTTAATTTTCAAGAACTTTTCTTGAAATTTTTTTCAGAAGGAAAGGAAGTCGAATTACGGGGTATTGCAAGGAAGCCAGGAAAGATAATAAGCTCTAATGTCATGACAAATCTTCTAAATAAAGAACAACGAGGTGTAATTGCACAATTATGCTCACTAGAAGTTCCAACATCAAAATCATCTATTTTTGCAGATCTCCAACAAGTCTTGGACAATCATTCCAAGGTGCTTGAAACTCCCAAAGGACTCCCACCTATTCATGATCATGATCATGCTATTCATTTGATTCCAGGAAGTGTTCCTCCAAACATCAGGCCTTATAGATATCCTTACTTCCAAAAGAGTGAAATTGAACGTATGATTGCAGAAATGTTAAAGGCGGGTATAATTCAACCTAGTCAAAGTTATTTCTCTGCTCCTGTAGTATTGGTACACAAGAAGGATGGATCATGGCAAATGTGTCCGGATTATAGGGAGCTCAATAAGCTCACCATTAAAGATAAATTTCCCATTCCTTTGATTGATGAATTATTGGATGAATTACATGGAGCAATTTATTTTACCAAGTTGGATCTTTGTTCGGGATATCATCAAATTAGAATGAAGACTGAAGATATTCCAAAAACAGCATTTCGAACTCATGAGGGTCATTATGAATTTTTGGTCATGCCTTTTGGCCTTACCAATGCACCTTCTACATTTTCAAGGGTTGATGAATTCCATTTTCAAACCCTTCCTTAGAAAATTTGTGCTAGTATTTTTTGATGATATACTAATCTACAGCAGGTCTTGGAAGGATCATGTTGAACATGTTGACGGGGTGCTCAAACTATTGCAGGAGAAACAATTATATGCAAAAACATCCAAATGTTTCTTTGGAGTACAAGAGGTGGAATATCTGGGTCATATTGTATCTCACAAGGGTGTTAAAGTAGACCCTAAAAAAATTAAAGCCATTAAGGAATAGAAAGTCCCCACAACCATAAATCAGTTGTGAGGATTTCTCGGGTTAACAGGGTATTATCGCAAGTTTGTTAAGAATTATGGGAGAATAGCAGCACCTCTAACAACATTATTGAAGAAAGATGCATTTTCATGGACTCCTGAAGCAACTAAGGCCTTCGAACATCTTAAAGAGGCAATGTGCCTAGCACCGGTCTTAGCTATGCCAGAGTTCACAAAAACCTTTATTGTGGAATGTGATGCCTCAGGAAATGGAATTGGTGCTGTTTTAATGCAGTAAGGAAGACCCATTGATTTTGAAAGTCGTCCAATCAAAGTAAAGTATTTACAGAAACCTATTTATGAGAAGGAAATGTTAGCAATACTGCATGCACTAAAGAAATGGAGAAATTACCTAATGGGAAGACACTTCAAGGTAAAAACTGATCATGATAGTCTTAAACACTTTTTGGAACAAAGACTATCTTCAGAAGAGCAGCAAAAATGGATCACAAAGATGTTGGGTTATGACTTTGAAATAATCTACAAAAAAGGAAAGCTTAATGTTGTTGCAGATGCACTCTCAAGAAAGAATGAAGAGGTCGAAGCATTGCTTTGTGCCATTTCTATTATCCAACCAGATTGGATAACCGAAGCAAGAGATGAATGGAAGAAGGACAAAGATGTATGGACACTCATTCGAAAGTTGCAGCAAGATCCTAGTACATCTGATACATTTAGTTGGAAAAATGATTCCTTATGGTACAAAGATCGCTTATATCTTTGTAAGAATTCCCAACTAAAACAAAATATTCTTCCGGAATTGCACACTTCTCCTTTAGGAGGACACTCAGGATTTTTAAAAACTTACCATAGGGTGAAGACATAATTTTTTTGGGATGGCCTTAAATCTGATATTCAAAAGTTTGTGGTGGAATGTTTGGTTTGCCAGCAAAATAAAGTGGAAACAATTAAGACCCTGGGACTTCTACAACCTTTATCCATTCCAAGTCAACGTTGGGAGGAGATTTCAATGGATTTTATCACAGGTTTACCTAAGTCGAAAGGAAAGAGTGTCATCATGGTGGTAGTTGATAGACTTACCAAGTATGCACACTTTTGTGCATTATCTCATCCATTTAAAGCAAGTACAGTTGCTACTACATTTATGGATAGAATTCAAAAGCTACATGGAAGCCCAAGGGTTATTGTGAGCGACAGAGATCCCATTTTTACTGGAAATTTTTGGACGAAGTTATTTTCTTGTTTGGGTACTCAATTAGCTCATAGCTCATCTTATCATCCTCAATCCGATGGTCAAAATGAGATAGTGAATAAATTTTTGGAAGGATATCTTCGTTGTTTTGTATCTGATAAACAAACATAATGGGTCAAGTGGTTACCTCTCGCTGAATGGTGGTATAACACTTCCTTCCATATTGCAGCAAAAATGACCCCATTTATGGCACTTTATGGATATAATCCACAATCCATCACATCATCTTTAAGGGAAAATTCGAAGGTTCAAGCAGCGGAAGATCACATCGAGCATCAACAAGAAGTTCTCCAACTCTTAAAGGATAACCTGAATTTGGCACAAAATCAAATGAAACAACAGGCAGATCAACATCGCAGCGAAAGAAGTTTTGATGTAGGAGATTGGGTATTTTTACAGCTACAACCATACAAAGAAATGTCCCTCTAGCAAGCTAAGAGGGATAATAAATTATCACTAAAGTACTATGGTCCTTACAAGGTGTTGCAAAAGATTGGTACTATGGCATACAAATTGGAGCTTCCTGCTTCTTCGCGAGTGCATCCGGTTTTCCATGTTTCATGCTAAAAGAAGGTTATAGGTGAAAATCTTCCAGTTCAAACAATATTTCCAGAACTTGATGAGGAAGGAAAAATCATATTGGAACCTGAAGCGGTCACGGAAACAAGAACTTGACAGCTACAGAATTGATCAATTTCAGAGTATCTCATCTAGTGGAAGAACTTACCCACTGAAGATTCTACATGGGAGGATGAGAAGTTTATACAAAAGCACCCAGAGCTACTCAAGCGTTGAGGACAACACTTTTTTGAAGGAGAGGGGAATGTTAGGTCCCTATATTAATAGTATAGTCCCTTATTTTTATTAGTGTAACCCCCTTATTTTTATTATTGTACCCTTGTAACCCCCATTTTGTTATTATTGTGCCCTTAAATTATTATTGTTAGGTTGACTAGGATTACATTGTGGCCCACTAGGATTACATTATGGCCACATGGACTCCTATATATAGAAAGGAGGTTTTGTAAATTGTATCATCCAAGAATTGTTCATTTATGTAATGTATTGGAGGTTGCCCCCTCGAAGTGGCTTATTTCTAAGGCGTTGATATCTCTTTTCTTCTATTTTTGGAGCTAGTTACACAACATTAAACCTTTTTCAGTGCACGTGTTTTATAGGCACACCGGTGTTGTTTAATACGAACGCACCGGTTCGCTTCTGTTTTGGCGCAGTGTTTTATGATGCACCAACGCAGAAGAGTTTGTGCGCACCGGTTCCTTCTCTTGTAGAGCGCACCAGTAATTGAGAGCTCCAGAGCACTGAAAAAAGTGAAAAATCCAGTTTTTTTGCTGTAATTTTTTTTAACCCTTTTCCGATGTGTGTGCTTTATAGGTGCACCGGTGCTATTTCTTATGAATGCACCAGTCAGTTTGTTTTTTGGCATGTTGTTTTATGATGCACCGGTGTGAGTTCTTAATACTGCACCGGGTGTTTTCAGATTGGTGCGGTGTTTTATGATGCACCGGCGCGGAAGAGTTGTAAAGCACCAGTGCTCTACAGTAATCTGACGCACCGGGGGGGTGTGCACGAAGCGCACGGTGTCCAGTGTACCAATTTTTTGTGCCCACCGGTGCTTTCTCTTATAAGAAGCACCGATGCAATGTTTAATAATAAGCGCACCGAGCGGAAAACATCCGCAAAACCCTTCGCCCGCCAACCTCCTCTAGTAACCTCCGCTAGAAACAGATGTATGGGGTATTTTTATAAGGGGTTCCTCAAAAACATCCGCTAGAGGGTCTTTTCCTTGTAGTGCACACTTATTTGAGAATCAATAAGAAGCATTGATACCTCGTCACAATAACTGCATTACCATATATTAAGTCATACATTCATTGTTCAATTAGTGGTTAACCAAAACATGATGAGAACCATACGTTATCACTATCATAAAACTCAATCATAGCCAACAGAAATATCAAGGATATAACTGTCATATAAACCACATATAAACAAGTATATTTACCCATATAATAACGAGTAGAAGAAGCTATTAATAATGAGTGCAAAGGCTAACCAAGTTTGGGACTTCCACGTTCCACCTGACCATAGATTGGTTGAACCAAATCTCTCTTCATCCAATCACCCCATGCCATATTCCAAGCATGAATGTGGGATATCATAGAACAAATCCATCAAAACCAAATAAGGGCTTCCAAAGGCCAAACCATATCAACCCTCTACTAGTGATTCCACCTCATGGTCAAACATCACTAACCATATATAAATCAGTCTCTACCCAAGCTGTCGAGGGCTATAGAGCGTTTGTTCCAACCAAGGCTCCAGGACTAGTAACTCAACCCATAGTTGTTGTCAGGCTCCGGAGCGTTTGTCCAACCAAGGCTTTAGGACTAGTAACCCAACCCACCAACGGCTCCAGAGAGTTTTTCCAACCAAGCCTATAGGACTAGTAACTCAACCCACTGAAGGCTCAAGAGTGTTTGTCCAACCAAGGCTCCAAGATTAGTAACTCAACCCAAGTTGTTACAGGGCTCCAAAGAATTTGTCCAACAAAGGCTCCAGGAACTAATAACTCAACCCACAACCAAAGGAACATGAGAACCAACCAGAAAACAAAAAGGAAAGGCTAGGCAAAACCATTATCAATCCAGGCAATCCTGCATGCCAATGATAGATCATAACCAAATAACCACATGCATTCAAAAACTAGTAAGTAAATCATACATGAAACTCGGTACCTGAAAGCGAAACCCATTGTAGATGTTGATCTTGATGTCATATTGCACTTTCCTACTCTTCCTTTGCCTTCTTGCTCCAAATCCCAAGTATGCCACACTCCTATAGGAGTGTTCCAAGAAAAATCCGTGTGTCTAAGAGTATGAGAGAGAGAGAAAATAGAATGAGAGCTCCACAACTGAGCTCACAAAAGTCTGTGCATGCCAATGATAGATCATAACCAAATAACCACATGCATTCCAAAACTAGTAACTAAATCATACATGCAACTCGGTACTTGCAAGCAAAACTCGTTGTAGATGTTGATCCTAATGTCCTATTGCGCTTTCCTACTCTTCCTTTGCCTTCTTGCTCCAAATCCCAAGTATGCCACACTCCTCTAAGAGTGCTCCAAGAAAACTCTTTGTGTCCAAGAGTATGAGAGAGAGAGAGAGAATAGAATGAGAGCTCCAAAACTGAACTCACAAAAGCCTGTGTACTGGTCCTCAGAAGAATTTTTATTAATAAGGCCTCTAATTTCTTCAATTTTCCCTTATTTTCCTTCTCTCATGCAACCTATGAGCTTTCACCTTCCTTTTCTCCTAATTTCCATTATTTTCATAAATAAAATTCCAATAAATGTCTCATGCCTTTCTAAAGCCTTAGCCATTTCCTTTTCCAATTTCCATAACCATAATAAACCATATGAAAACCCACACTAGGATGTTTTGCACAACATTCAGCTTGGAATACATGTCCCTTGACCATGGTTATTATTTTTCCTTTATTCACTTTATTACTTGAATTTTTAACCCGAGGTTGTTACAGACCCTCACCCTTAGGGGAAAACTATCCTCGATGTTAAATGACACCTATAACCAACAATATTGCTGATAGAAAAACATATTGCCCATGGAGCTTTATAGCTTAGCTCGTTGCAGTATTTACAATGATCATCCTGCTAAGAAGCAACTAGCATGACAATGTAACAACATAACAACCATAATGACATGACACCCATACCGTTCACAGTAATATTTACATCCATATACATATTCCAAAGACATATACAAAAAATTCCACCATCGGTCTTTGCAATATGAAGATTAATTCAGACTTTTGGCTATGCGCCATACATATGGATTAAAACTTAGACTTTGAATATAATATGCCACCCATAAAATTAATCTGAACCTTAGGTTAAACCAACATTCCATAACATAATGAAATTCGATCATAGCACATATATGAAATTCGAAACTTGGAGTTGGGGAGGGTCCACCAGAGGGGACACGTGGTGATCCTTGGTTGGGCTGCCCTCCCACATAAAAAAAATCGAATTCAACCTTAGGAGAACCTTAGGAGGACATTGGGAAATTTCACCTTCTCAAACCAAACTGGTGAATCCTGCAGTGACAATTGTCACAGTCCCATTGGGAAAAAATTGAAGAATATTCCATGCATGCTGACTAGGCTGCCATGTCATCAGCTTGGACCTATTCTGCAATTTTTTTTTAAATTTTCTTGTTCTGAATGGTGATCCACAGGCTATAAATTCTTCATCCGAACTCGGTTTTCGACAAAATGAGTTGCATTGGATTCTTGGCGACGGGACGGTTGTTTTCGTTATGGTTTGGTGCAATTTTGAGCACTTTGAATTTTAAGCAATTTTTTTCCCCTAATCCAGATTCCGATCACTCCTTTCCACTGACATGATTTTGGACCCACAAAATTTGGTTATCTCATGAGAGTTGAATACTCTTCTATTTCCCAAGTTCTATCATCTTGATTCTATTTTGAAAAATCGCCATGACAACCACTTGGGTTCACTGACATGCCTTGCCTTGCAAATGGCTTGGCTCTTCAACCATTGTTCTCCTTTTTCTGCTGACCCAATCCAACACTTGTTGGCTGCTTGCTAACTGAGATAACACTTTTTTGTACCAAATCAATTCCTCGGTGCTTGGAAAACTAACTGATTGTCTTCCCACTTAGAATCATGTTCCTCCTTTGCAAAAACATGCATTCGATGCAAGCTTCTCCTTGGAAACCACTTTTCCAAATTAAGCCCATTTGAGTGAACTACAACATTGAGTTCCGACATCAGTAATAACAAGAAAATAAATGACCATTATTTTACATCCACGATTCCAAATTCCACATCTGGAAGAATGCATTCGCCATCTCCTTCTCTTCTTGGCATCAACATAGTAAAATGGTCTACAATGGTTGCAAACTTTTTTTTTGACATATTGTCACAAACACAACCATCAATATGAAAAAACGCATCATGCAAGAAACATAACTTGATGACATATCCTAGTGCTCCTTCAAAGCAACAAATTTCACATCATGTGAACATCACCATGTACTCTTACATCTTGGTGTCAAAACTAAACATTTGTGTAATTTTTCGATGAGTTTTGAAAAAAACATGCGTCTTCAAACAACTGACTCTCAAGTCAAGCATAAGCATGTGTAATAATTTGATGATTATTTTCCCAAAAAAATGAATTTCACATCTCATGGAACACTTCTTCAACATATCCTTTTCATATTTGGAGACAAAATCAACTCTTCCAAGTCGATATGACATCATGTAACACACAATCGACCAACACAAGTCGACACTCATGCATGTGCAAATGATCAACACTCTCAAGTTGACAACATACATGTTAAACAAATAAATCGAACAACATAAAGCAATTACTCACGCATGTTCAAGCACAATGAAACCATCAAAATTCCATTGTTCATACACAAAAACTCTCATGCATCTATAAAATTCTTCAACTCTCTCACAAGTACAATCATAAGTGCAGGAACCACATTCATATGTACATGTACTTAACGCTGAAATGAACAATTTTTTTCTGCAATAAAGTGAGTCAACATACTCCACTTTCAATCACCTTCTTGGCATAAACATGCAACATGCATTCAATAGGCAAAGAATGCATCAATCATCAAAATACATGAAAAGCCTTAATTGGATAATAAATCTAACCATCTCTTACCAAACCATTTCAATGGCGCTTCTTTCAGCTGCACATCATCATCATGTGAATCATCCTGACCCACATCAATTATGGAATCTTCTCTTCCAATCTCGTCATTATCTTTCTCCACCTTCTTCAAATGTCATGTATGACTTATTGGATACAAAGTCCAACACTTGTCTACAATATGACCTTGCTTATGGAAATGTGTGCAAAACAATTTCATCTTCTTTTCAACATGGTCTGCTTTGTCCAATGGACCTTTGGCTTCCTGCCTCCTTTTCTTTGAAATTTTCTTGTGCATGGCTATCTTCTTCCAACATCTTGAAACATTATGGTTATCCAAACCACAAAAGGAACATGCAAACTTTCTCCAAATCTTATGTGAATATTTACCATGTTTATCATACTCAAAAGCAACTTGATTAAAAGAAGATTTATACCTTGAAAATTCACCTTTCTCGCCTTCTTGAGGAGGTGAATTTTATGAGGTAGTGGCTCTCTTCGGAATATGTAATATTCCAAATTGGAAATAGCAGCAATACAAATCATAATAATGTAAAACACAACAAATATGATCATGAAATGAGAGGGATCAATATTCAGCCATTATTTTATTAAGATATCAGCAGAAATATACAAAATATCATGAGGTACAAGCCACTCAAGCAATAGGAACAAGCCTCCAATGATCGAAACAATCAGCGCATGAGTTGTTGCAACTATGGAGAATGTCAGAGAGTAGTGAAAGCATTGTCTATATCAGTGTAGCTACTGCTGAATACATATATAAATGAAATTTGGCTGATAGAAACAAAAGAAATGCCCAGAAAAGAAGATGCAGGCTCTAATACAAGATTTCTAGCCAATCCGGAAAATATTTCTAGAAATACCAAGAAATGTACAATGTGACAAATAACCCTGGGGTTAATATGCCACGACAAACTGGATCTGATATGAAATGAGGCTATGAAAGATCTGAAGTGGTGATTTCCTCCTCCAATGGTATTTCTAAATAGAAAGCTGATCCCTCTACTCAGAAATAGACCCTCCTGATGAGCTCAATGAACCCTCTCAGCAATTGCCTCCAAAAATAACGCAATTCAGAATTGTGACTATGCTGTGAGGGATGGTAGATGGTTGGCCTAATGCAAAAGATGTGGAAATATGCTCAAGAGCCCTCCTTGCTGATCCTCCAATGGATAGGCTACCTCTCCACTGAAAACAAGCCCAGAAATATCTCTATGTGATCCTCTTTTACTGCACCCTGCAACACAACCCAACTCTAAACAGAAACTGCGTTGTAGCTAAAGGAGCTTGGCTAGAATGCCGAAATGAGGAAATGTAGCTCAAAGAACCTCTCCTTCCCCGAGGACAAGGTAGGGATTCACGATCAGGAACACCCTTGTGCTAAACAGCACAACAACCGTGCTAAACAACAAGAGGAAGAAAAAGTATAAATAGACCAATATCAAATGATAATATAAAACGTGAATAACAATGGTTGTTATCCCCTCTATATATAGCATGAGAGCATCCTCACGTTGGGTCCCATCCATACTTGCCACCAAGCTCATGCAAGTTGTCCTCCACTGAAACTGTGTTGTCTCATCATAAAGACCACTTCTCCATGACAGCACCGTTGATTTGGTCAAAGTTGACTGAATCAACATGATCCAGTCCCTGTTCACACCCAAAGGTGCTTAATCCAGCTGCTTATTCTTCTTCCTTTCATATTAGGAGTGTTATTATTCCTTCTAAATGGGTTTTATGAGTCTCCCCACCCACTTATTCACCTACCTAGTGATAAATCCAACTATAATATTCCATTTAGATGAAGGCTAAATTTTTGTAATATTACATAATACCAACAATTCATTCAAAGACTTTAGAGCTTTCAACATCCTCTTGTTCATCATTCTCATTAGTTGCATTCTTATGAGCAACTTCTTGCAAAGTGGGTGTAAGAATTTTGCATTCCTCATGAACACAATATTCACAAGCTTGAGGTAATGAACATGAAATGAAATTCCTTCTTGGAACATCTTCATGTCCCTTCATGGCTTTAGAGCTTCCTCCATCATGTTGTCCATAACCAAGACCCAAATACTTAGGCCTTTCCTCAACAACAATTGGCTCAACTATGCCTTGCCCATGTTTTCCCAATACTTTACCTTCATAGCCCAATCAATAATTTGGACCCTATTCCTCTAGTGTGTCTTTCAAAAGCACCTACACATTCACTTTGAGAGGAAATTGAAGATAAAATTGAATTTCATACCACTTTTTCATGTACATACATGGCTAAGGTTTCCTTGGCATCATGGAGCTGAGTCTCCTTCTCATGAATCCTTGCTAGATTCTCATTTGCGATATGGAGCTGAGTCTCCATCTCATTCATCTTTTCAAGAAGCTCTTGCTTATCCTCCTTCATGGAAATCAACTGTTCTTGAAGTAAAATTCTCTTACCTTCATACTTCTCTTGCACCATATTAATCATGATGTAGAGCTTCTGTAACATCTATTTATCAAAGAGTTTTGCTAAGTAAGATGAATTAGAAACATTTCTTAATGAAGCTTCCATCACACCTGCAATGCATACAAAGCTTCTTTGCTGTGATTTGAGAATTCAGTTCTCAATTTTGATCTTCTCTTCCTTCACACATAAACTTGCACGGAGTTAAATTCTCCTTGCAAAAATTCAAAAACCAATAGTTAATTCTTCTAGCTAACCTTAGATAAAATGAGCTAAAAAATTTCTCTGATACCAACTTGATCTGAATATGGGAAAACTAGTTATTTCTATGCTAGCTCAATCATTAGTATTAAAAATGTGATTAGGATCATCTCAAGTTAACCATTTGTGAAGGGTTTATGTGTCAAGTTTTATGTGTTTTTGATAATCAAATTATGAGTTAATTAACTTTTAAAAACTCATTTAAAACAAATTAAATGTAGATAAATAACACACATCATACCCATAACACAATGGATGATAATGGAGTTCACCCCTCTTGGGCTACATCTCCATGGACCTGCTTCAAATAGCTAGGCCCTCTTGAGATTAAAAGTAAAATGTATGATTACAAACTTTTTTAGTGCTCCAATGGATTTTCAACATACTCCATTGGCTTCAGAGCACCCAAAAACCCAAAAAATGACTATTCAATCTCTGAAATTGGTTTCCAGTTGATCTAGGCTTGACCTCCCATCTTGGTGTCCATGGGCTTGTTTAATCTCCAAGGTGACAAAAACACTTTCATAATTGCTCCAACACCTTTGAAAGTTGTACCACTATGTTCAAAGCATCAAATACATCTAAAAATTACTCTTCTTGAGCCAAGACTGGTCTTCAGCTCATTTGGGCATGGCCTTCCTTCCTAGTGCTCCTAGGCTTCAATTTTCTTCGAAGTGTCAAAAACACCTGTAAAATTGTTCCTCTGCCTTTGCAAGCTATTCCAATGGATTCATAGCATGCCAATATACTAGTAATGACTCTTCCTGAGCCAAAATTGGTCGAAAATTTCTCAAGATAGGCCTCATTCAATTTTTCCTAGTAATATGCCTCTAAAAATGGAAAGGACTCCAGTTAGCTCCACTAAATATGAAAATTCCGCCGAATTTGGGGGCGCCTCCAAAATTGTCGTCGTATTAATATGAGGCTTAATTAGTGCTAAGTTGCACTTAAGGATAGATAAGCAAGGTTAATGTGCACTAATTGCGTTTAGTTTTGGGCACTAAGAGTGAGGTCATTTGGCGCAATTACATGGGAGGAGGGTTGGCCCGCAGGGTTGGCCCCTCCTTCCCACCATCGAGGAATCGATTGCAATTCAAATAGAATTTCGTGAACATCCTTTACAAGGAACTGGCTTGGCCTATTGGTAAGGCACGATAGTAGTTTGGGGGAGGTCACGAGGTTGAACCCCAACCTCCGCCCCTCCATACATTGTTTTTCACCATAATAAAATGCGCTCCAAACGTTTAATAAAACCTTTGTAAAACTTTTGCAATAAAATTAAATTGCATGTGTGCGCTCCACCATAATCAGACTTTGGATATGAAATTAAATACAATATGTGCCACCTTTGAACCTTTGGTATATGCGCAAATGGTATAACTTAAAACTATGGTATTATTCCACCGTCAGTCTTTGCAATATGAATATTAATTCGTAATTTGGGTTATGTGCCATACATATGATTTAAAACTTGGACTTTGAATATAATATGCCACCCATAAAATTAATCTGAACCTTAGTTTAAACCAACCTTCCATAACATAATGAAATTCAACCATAGCACATATATGAAATTCGAACCTTGGAGCTTGGGAGGGTTCACCGGAGGGGACACATGGAAACCCCTAGTTGGTTTGTCCTCCCACATTAAAAAAATTTGAATTCAACCTTAGGAGGACCTTAGGAGGACATTGGGAAATTTCACCTAATGAAACCAAACTGGTGAATCCTGTAGTGACACTTGTCACAGTGCCATTGGGAAACAATTGAAGAATATTCCCTACATGTTGACTGGGCAGCCATGTCATCAACCTGTTCCTGTGCTGCAATTTTTTTTTTAAATCGCATGTTCTGAACGACGATCAAAATGTTATGACTTCTTCATCCGAACTTGGTTTTCGATGAAACAAGTTGCGTTAGATTCCTGGTGACGAGCCGGTCGATGTCATTTTGGTTTGGTGCAATTCTGAGCACTTTGAATTTTGAACAAATTTTTGCCCCTAATCCAAATTTTGATCATCTTTGCCACAAGTCCAACACCGTATGGGCTTCCTATCATCACCCTTGTTATGCTTAGACAAAAATTATGTCCTTTTTTAGATGCATTGAACTTCTTGTGCAATGCTGCATTCTCTTTGTTACTTGTTTCTTGAGGCCTTGCTCATTTCTTGTCCCATTTCCCTTTATTCGTATTATTACCTTTCCAGTTTGGTTTAGTCTCATATCTAGGCTTTGATTTCTCATAACAATGCTTTAGTTTCTGGATGGCCTCCTCCATTGATCTAGGCTCATCAAACTCAATCCTGTCTTTGAATGCTATCGAAAAACAACTGATGAATCTATGAACCTTGGCTTTATCTTCCTTGAGGTAAGGGAAATATCTCAACAACTCCAGAAATTTGTTAGTGTACTCCTCATCGGTCATAGAGCCCATCTTTAGCTCATAAAATTCCTTTTCCCTATCATCGTAGTATCTCTCTAATAGATACTTCTTATTGAATAGTCTCTCGAATTCACTCCAATTCAACTCCTCCTCGTAAAAATATCTAACATTCTTTACATCTTCGCACTAGATATCTTATTTACCTTTAAGACTGAATGTAGTTATTCTTGCCTTCACGTTCTCTAATTAATCGTGAAATTTGAAGAACTTACTCATTCCAAGAAACCATGCTTTTGCATCTTGTGATTTCTTCATCTTTTGATTGAATGTAGGTGGATTTTCTTTCTTTAACTCATCCGAAAAATATACCCTATCACTCCTCCTATAAGGGTGATAACGATGATGACCATGATACTTATCAAAACCAGAAATATAATAGTACTTCCATCCATCACCTCTACTGTATGATGTATCCAAGAACATGTCATCCCTGATTGTGTCATTTCTATATGACCTATGCCCATTGTGATATATATTGTCATAGGACCCATTAGTCTTATCCTCTTTTCCATATATGATCTAAAGTGGTCCTTGTCTTTGCAATTCTGACAAACTTTAAATAATTACTGCATTGACTTCTTATTTTTTCTCTTGTGCCTGCATGATTATGTTACTATCTTCTTTGCAACTCCTTATTTCTTCCTTCAAAATCATTAATGTGTCTGCTAAGTCAGAAGAGTGGCCAACGCCATGCTGCTCATCTGATTCATAGGGAAAATATATGTAGTCTAACATCTTTCTTGTCATATTTGATCTCTTCTTCCTGCAAGGTGAATTATGTCAGCTAAACCAAATCATAAACAAACCATCGTACCTTAGTATAGTTCGGGGAATATATCTCATCTGCAAGACCGGAAAAAATTGCACAATACATATATAAACATAATCAAATCACATATAAGCATCCTTTCATCCATTATCCAGTTATCCATGCATGACTATGCCAACCAAATACCATGAATTCATGCACAATGACCACCATCCAGTCGATGCATGCATAAAAACATATAAATAATGACACACCTAACCAATGCACGACCAATATACACTCACAACAAATACATTCAGAAATGACACCATGAACTTTCACCTGGTGACACCACTCTAATCATGACTAATGCCATGCATACACAACAAGCACATAGACCACAAAAACAAGGAGCTATATGCAACCAACATGTACATACAACAACACATTCATCTAAGGAGAACGAAAACCAGACTTCACCCAAGGAGAGCAGAACCATGCTCTCATACCACTCTGTAACATCCTCCTCTCACATCTACCCAAGTAACTGGCCAACTGGGGTAAACATGTGACAAAGACTTACTATGATATGATTCAACTCCCTATGTATCAGTTAAGGAAGTGGAACCAACATAACACATACAACCTAACCTACTACACATGCACTAGAACCCCCAGGAGTCATCCAACCCATCCAGTTGACCAAACCCTAAGACAAACTGACATTTTGTTGCATTAAATCCTAAGTTTCTCCCTTGACATGGGAATGCATGTGATTGGGACCCTCTAGTCGCTCCCACAACAATACAATCATGCGACTAGGGAATTCTCTAGGTAGTTCTCTGCCAACAACTCTAGATTCTATGACACTTTTTTAGGTCCAGGACTCAGGCCACTGCCTAGAACTCCATGAAACTTCTAAAAATGAAAAATAACATCGAAACAATGATACAAATTCCAATACTTGAACAAGGACTTGATTGGAACCCTACTAGCCATGAGAGGAATTCCGTCAAACATGTCACAAATATGCAATCTACAGGTTCAAACAACATATCTAAACATAGAGGTTTCACACTTATTTGAGAATCACTAAGAAGCATTTATACCTCATCACAATAACTACATTACCATATATTAAGCCAGACATTCATTGTACAATCAGTGGTTAACCAAAACATGATGAGATTTTTACATTATCACTGTCATAAAACTCAGTCACAACCAACATATAACCAACAAAAATATCAAGGATATAACTAACGTATAAACCACATATAAACAATTATATTTACCCATAGAATACCAAGTAGAAGAAGCTCTTAATAATGAGTGAAAAGACCAACCATGTTTGGGACTTCCACATTCCACTCGACCATAGATTGGTTGAACCAAATCTCTCTTCAGTCAATCACCCTCGTGCCATATTCCAAGCATGAATGTGGGATCTCATAGAACAAATCCATCAAAACTAAACCAGAGCTTCCAGAGGTCAAACCACCTCAAACCTCAACCAATGATTCCACCTCATGGTTCGACATCATTAACCATATCCAGATCGGTCTCTACCCAAGCTATCCAGGGCTCCAAAGCGTTTTTTCCAACCAAGGCTCCAGGAATAGTAACTAAACCCACAGTTGTTGTCAGGCTCCAGGAATAGTAACTCAGCCCACCAAGGGCTCCAAAGCATTTGTCCAACCAAGGCTCCAAGACTAGTAACTCAACCCAAGTTGTTACAGGGCTCCATATCATTTTTCCAACAAAGGCTCCAGTAAGTAATAACTCAACCCACAGCCAAAGGAGCATGAGAACCAACCAGAAAATAAAAGGGAAAAACTCCCACAACATCATGGCTATCGAGGAAATGAAAATGCTAGGCAAAACCATTTTCAATCGAAGAAATCCTCCATGCCAATGGCATATCGTAACCAAATAATCACATGAATATTCCATGCATGCCAAAACTAGTAAGGAAATCATATATGCAACTCGGTACCTGAAAATAAAACCCAATGTAGTTGTTGATCTCGATGTCCTCTTGCGCTTTCTTGCTCTTCCTTTTCCTTCTTGCTCCAAATCCAAAGTATGCCACACTCCTCCAAAAGTGCTCCAATAAAACTCTGTTTTTCCAAGGGTATGAGAGAGAGAGAATAGAATGAGATCTTCAAAAATTAACTGAAAAAAAAAAATAAAAAATAAAAATAAAAAAAAAAAAAATTAAAAATAAAAAATAAAAAAAAAAAAAATTAAAAAAATTAAAAAAATTAAAAATAAATAAATAAATAAAAATGAGGCCTCTAAATTCTTCAATTTTCCCTTATTTTCCTTCATTTTCCTCCTCACATGCAACCTGTGACCTTTCACCTTCATTTTCTCCTAATTTCCATTATTTCATAAATAAAATGCTAATAAATGTTTCATTTCTTTCCAAATTCTTAGCCATTGCCTTTGCCTTTACCAATTTCCATAGCCATAATAAACCATATGAACACCCACATTAGGATTATTTTTCCAACATTCAACTTGGAATACATGTCTCGTGATCATGTTTATTATTTTTCCTTTATTAACTTTATTATATGAAGTTTTAACCTAGGGTGGTTAGACAACTGACACAAATCCTGATGCAAGGAAAGGCGAATATGCAGAGGAGGACCAATGGTATGCATAGTCAAGCCAAAATGGGGGCTACAGACCCAAGTCAACAAATATGCCAAAGGTGGTCTTAACGGATACGCAAACTCAAGCTCATAGGGGCTACATGAAGACGTATACATTAATATGAAAACTAACCACTTCCAAATATGGGACATTTATTATAGAGGGTGATTGGATTAGGTATCTTATCCATGCTAGGTTGTTTCTGAGGTTACAATCAAATTCTTGTGAAAGAATAACATCAACATAAAACAACCTTTACAACACCATGGGGAAATATGAGTATAAAATGACGCATTCAATTAATTTTGAATATTAGGTTAACATTTAATAAAATATAGATTGTCTTAGAGATATTATCGACAAGATCATTGAGATTTATCAGGATGATTTAATTATGATCTCTAAGGATACGAGTAAACATGTGAAGAAACTAAGGTAGGTATTTGAAAGATGGAGGAAGGACGGAATATCATTAAATTATATGAAGTCTATTTTTGGCGTAAATGAAGGAAAGCAACTTGGCATATTGTATCAAATGATGGCATCAAATTTGATTTGTAGAAGGTACAAGCCTTTAAGACATTCTCATTACTATAGAATAAAGATAAAGTATAATCATTCTTTGATAAGATAAATTATATTAGAAGAATCATATTGAACTTTGTTGATATAAAAAAGCTAATATCAAATTTGATAAAGAAGATTGTGAATTCAAATGATGGTTGGAAGCTATCCCAAATGAAAAAGGAAGTAATAGCATCAAGTCCAGTTTTGGGAGTCCTAATTATTCCAAATGGGTTCAGATTTTTTTCATTTGAATTATAAGACTCCATCTAGGAGTTTTGCTACTAAAAAATGAGCAAGGTATGGATTATTCAACCGCCTTTATTGGTAAGACACTGAGAGATTAAGAACTGAAGTATTCAATTATGGAAAGGCAATCCTTACAACATTTTAAGAACAATGTGGGGTATTCAAGAATCATTGCATATGTTCCTGGTGCAACAATGAAGGATATTCTTTCCTATCAATATTTTTTGGGTATCAAATAAAAGTGAGCTTCAAGGATTCAAGAGTATGATATGGAAATTAAGCCCACCAAAATTAATAAGGGGCTAGGTTTGGAAATTTTTTTATTGAAAGTAATGTAAAGTATTGAACATGGATTTTGGTGGCATGATTGCCTTTGTTCTGGATAAGCTAGAGCATCATATTTGGTATTTACATATTGTATATTATTTGAAAAAATTATCATGTCTAGATAACATGAATGACCATAAAGTAAGATATTTTAAGCTACATATAAGTGTTGATCGACTCAAGAAGGGTTATGATTATGAAAATTTGATGGTTTGGTGCTCAGGTGTGTTGATGTGGATAAGTGTAGGAAGTTTATGAGTAATGATAGAGTTACTTGCATGATTATGTGGAGGACACCATTTCTTGGAAAAAGCGCATAATATTTTGAATAGGATATTAATGGTTAACATTATTTGAAAATGTCCAATATTTTTTTAGATCATGTCAGTGATATTAATGGTTTGTAGGAAGGCAAAATTTGGTAGCCTCACCATTTTAGTTTTTCATTGTAGAAGCAAATTTTTAACAGTTGGGATTGGATTTCATAGGAGAATTCAAAGGAAACTCAAGTAATGGTTTTGAGTGGATTATTACAAACACAAATTTTCTAGGTGGGTCGAAGCCACTCTTACAAATAAGGTGACAGATAAGGTTGTGATTAAGTTTTTGGATGAAAAAATAATTACTATACTTTGCATGCCAACAAAAATTACCATAGATAATGCCAATGATTTTAGCTTAAAGAAACTTCCAAATTTTTGTTATGAATATGGCATTATACTATTCCATTAATAAAACTACTATTATTTAGCCAAATGAAACGATTTGGTAGAATCCAACAACTAGAATCTTACGACGATTATTAAAAAGATTGTTGAAGATAATAAGAAATCATGGGATAGAAAAATCAAGCATGCTTTGTGGGCATATCGTATCACGAAGAAAGAATATAGAGGAAACAACACTTTTGATTATGTGTATGGAATGGAGGTTACATTACCTACTAATTTGAATATTATAGTATATTGATTGCTACAACATTTCACAACTACCTAGGAGGAAAGTTAGGAAAGGGTAAATCAATTGGTGGAACTTGACAAGAATTGACACAATGCTTTGGATCATCTAGTAAAAATGTCAAGGAAAATTTAAAGGAAAATTTGATTGAAAAGCTCATCTAAGGATTCCGCAAAAGGGAGACTTGGTCCCCATGTGAGACAAAAGGAGAGAGAAACCATGAAAGCATGGTAAATTTAACAAGTTATGGTTAGGCCCTTACATGATCGAAGATCGTGTTGGAGTAAATTATTCTTATATTATCAATTTGGATGCAAAAAAGATGTAATTGCTTGTAAGTGGGTGAATATTGAATATGTATTGCCTAGATGGCATTTGATGCCATTACTAGACTAATAGAATATGACAGATAAGCTTTGAATTTCATGTTATGCTTGTTAGTTTGTCATATTTATTGTTGTACAACCATTTTTGACATCATGCAGTATATTTCATGCACTTTATGTATTGCTTTAATTTTTATTAAGTGATGTGTTGGATGAGATTCTTGCCCTGCCAAACAGATCTTCTCTCTTTTTATATTGATCTATATTAGTTATTGACGAAGTTTCTGGAGTTCTCATGAACTCTTTGCTAAATTATGTTCCCATTTTGGAGAGAGTTGTTACCTATTATTATGTATAAGTATGATTTTACACATCTTATCATATATGACAGATACTTGCATATGATCTAGACATATCATTGGCTTGATCCATGGACATTTATGGATGTACACACTTTCCCTAGCATTACCTTATGGTTTTATTGACTAAATTCTCATTGCTGAGGTGTGTGACGTCTAGAGGAAAGTGGATAATGCAAAGTTATGGGTCAATTTCTTTGGCATTAGAAGTATTTCTAGCTATTTGATATTCATCCTCGCAATGGTGTTTTGAGATTCTGGCTTGTTTATATTGGTGATGGAGGATACCTAAGAGGGGAACCTTTACACTTTGGTTATATTTCATTTATGTTCCCACTTGGGTATTATGGATATTTATTTATCATGGATCAATTTGCATGTGTGTTTCTTTTTCACATTATTAGAGGTGTTAATATGGTTATTTTATTTTGGTATTATGTGAAATTAAGGCCCATGTTTGAGCACCTTATACATTTTGTTAGTTCACGAGGGTAATCCACTTTATTATGATGTTGAGACCCACCTCAGATGGAGCACCACCCTTGTGCAAACATGTTGATGTTGAATTAATGTTTCAAGGGATGTATTGACCTTATTTTTACCTTCTTGAGCCTTGTGCATTATCACCCTAGGTATATTGGTCTAGTTTCATGCTTTGATGATTTTTCTTATAGATGGATTAAGGATCCAGGTAGAGCATTCACCTTGTTGGCACAAATGTGGAGGCATAATCACCACATTATTGTTATTAACTGTTAATTAATGGGGCCAACCCATTTTATTGGACTTAATTGAGGATTAGTTGATTTGAAATGGTGTTACAAACATTGTTATATTGTTTATTAACTTATCATAACCTTGGAGCCCACATGTGCCTCTAGAGGTTAACCATGTGCATTTGTTTTGAGGAGCACCCCTTTTCTTCTCTCTCACATGTGTGGAAAATATCTTATGGAGCACACTTCACTTACAAATTTTCATTAGTTAGTTGGATATGATTTGGAGGATGCACATTATGTAGGATTATTTTATTATTTCATTGATACCTTGACACATTCATAAAACACCAAAGGTTGTGGTTATTTTGGGTTTGTCTTATCATCTTTGTAGGAGGTTGCACTATCCTTCGACTATTTTATTATTGTCTCGGATCTTATTGACATGTCATATCACCATCTTCTTTCTAGGCATATGTTGGAGCATTAATTTGATTTTTTCTTGTTTAGAGGAGGGCACACTATCTCTTGGGGTTTACATGCCTGAATATTTGTACATTGTGGCTAGACCACACATATTTTATTATTTGTTTGATAGTTTTCTATCTTATTTACTTGAGAGATATTGTTGTTTATGCATTCTTAGGTTAGATCAAGGTTTTCATATTAAATTATATTATTTTATTGAGTCTATTGAGCCAAAATCCTATATAAGAAATGCCCCTCCTCTTGTAGTGGTTGTTGAAAGTTTGGGGAGGCACGTAAATTCTAATATTTGAAGGTACATATGGAGATGTTTCATATGTATTTGGATCTATATTGCTAAAGTTGAATGTGGTTAATTTGGTTTCTTCAAGCATGTCAAGAAGACATTTAATTAGGTAAGTTTGTTCTTTACTTGGAAGAGTTTATGTGTGATTTATTTCCATTTAAATGTGTTAGGTTTGTTGTTGGAAATGGTTAAAAAATTTCATGTTTATTAATATGAAGTGACTAGAATTTACATTTCATAGTAGTTAATAAACCCTCTTGATGTATTTGAAACTCTTCTTTAGTTAAGGCATTGAAACCAATTTTCATCATTCTTGGACATCCATATAAGAGTTCTGTAATTTATTTATTTTTATCTTGGTTAGCTCTTATTGCATAAGAAAAAGTACATTAAAACATTACCTCGTAGATCTTATTTTCCCAAAAGAAATTTTAGGCACAAGTCTAATTGATTTTAAATTTGAAATAATTAAAGGAACACTTTGAATTTAGATTACATCCCATGAGCCAAAGGAGACTTATTTATTGGTTGTCTTGAGAGTTGGAATTTACACATAAAAATTTAGCTAGCTTAGATCTGATATATCCCAGCAAAGGACGAATCCTTTAAAGTCCAAAATTTGAAAATTCAAAATTAAAGTTCAATATCTCTACCAATAAGGTTAAAAATCCTCATTCGTTAAAGAATCCTTTGTTCGGTTTGTTTTGTGTGTAGTAAATCTATAATTTGCATCGCATATCATAATAAATCCATATTTATACCAAGCCTTTTGATCTACGTTGCACTAGCTTTAGGTACAAGGGGATAAGTTTCTAGAATGGCGAGAGTACACCCCCAAATTTATGAAGGGATGAAAACAATAATAACAATTACAATACTTTTTATTTATTTTTAAAATTCACCATATCACATAAACATGAATAATAAATATAAAACATTGGAAGTTAAGCATGAGGGGAATTTTGAGGTCAAAATAGGTCCCCAAAAAAAAAGTACTAACAAAATCAATTTTAAAATAAATAATAATATTCAAGATGATGATGTCATCCTTGTGTGTAAACATTTTTGGAGGTTAAAGATGAAAACTACTTTTTTTAATCGTATTTTTGGCTTATCTTTTTATAGGTTACTCAAATGTCAAGTGTGGGCACCCCCAACAAGTACCCACAATGTAGAGTGGCTACTTGTTGGATGCAAAATTTAATTCCATAACCAACAAGTGCCCACACTTGACATTTGAATAAACCTATAAGAACATCAACTAAAAATACAATAAAAATAATAAATTTACTTATTTTTCTTTAAAAAATCATCTCTTATTTATTGTTTTCCTTACGAGGCCCATTTTAAACCTCAAAATTCCCCTAATTGAAATATGAAATTCATATTTATAATTTATTATTATGAAACCAAATACCCAATTGGAAAATTTGAACAAATACATTGTAGAATAAGAAAAATATTTTTTGTTGCGAGAACAATACACCATTGTTTCTTTCATTGGAATTATAGTTGCATCATAAATTTATTTCTTGAGAGTTAGTTGACTCACCTTTAGATGGAAATAAAATCTAAAGGGGGGACACAATGTTATTGCAAGAAAACTTACATTAAACTAAGCACAATAATGTATGCATTAAAGTTACTCATTAACAAAAAAAACTTATTCAAACATATAAACAAATGAATGAACTTAAGTTTTCATATTATTAAACGGGTTAGTGCTTTAAATGGTGGTATAATCATGATTAAGTCAGAAAAAATTGCGCCACATTTCAGCGTGAGTGTCAATTTAAAAAAATAGTGCACTACAGGAGAACTTGGTTGGTGCATTGTACTACATCTCAACATGAGCACCAATTTAAGGGATAGTACATTATAGGATAAGTTGATTGGTGAAGTGTAGGAGAAGCCTACTAGTGCACTTGTAAGTTGTGACTGCTCATGGAAAACACGAGATAAATCAAGCATGAGGAGAAGAATGGAAGAACCAACAGGTAGGGTTTAGATTTAGGCACATCGGTTTAGATTTTAGGTAGGCATGGGTTTAGATTTAGGTTTTTTAATCTTAGACCATGGTTGGAGTCAAGGGAAAATTGATCGCCCCTGTTGTTTTGCAGAGGATGGATTGGGAATGACTTAGAATTCCCCACATCCTTGACAATGTCCCCAACCAGTTTGGAATGTTCCCATCTTGTTTCTAAGTCCATAGAAAGCGAGAATGCAAAGTATGGTGAGATTTTCAGTGGGAGCATGTCCCCATGAAATATAACTCTTGACATCCCTTCGTTTTATCTATCGTCATTCAAGACTTAGTATTAGGGATTATTCCCTTAGAGGTGGAAAGGAACTAACCAAAAGAGTGGGGGAGAGTTATCATGGTGATGTTAGACAACCTCTCCAAGTTGTCCTCAGAACTTCACTTTGTGATCTAAGACTTTGAAATATTTGGGGAAGTTTTCAATAGAAATGTTATCACATGCTATATTTCTTGGAAATCAACTCTATTGGGGTCATAAATCCTAAATTTTACCGAGTTTTAATTTGTGTTTCCTTTTAATTTGGTCGCACTCATTTTAATAATATAAGTAAAAAGCACTACCAAATTAAAAGGCAATAAATGGTGCATATACTATAAACAAAAATGCCGCCAGATTAAAATCTTGTTGATTGTGCAAACATATCATAAGGAGCATTGTCAATTTAAAAGTTTCGTGTATGGTATGATTTAACTACCAAGTCAAGGTTATGTTTTGCCATCAAACAATCTAAGGAAATAAATGTTTAGTGGGATATTATGATCAAAGGAGGGAATACTTGTATGTCTTATATGAGAAATGATCACTGGTGGTGGGTACTAACCAGTCATAACCCAATATAATTTTCTTACAGTAGTTATCAAATGGAACTGAGGGTTTAGTTGCTTCTATTATTATTTGTGTTTCCGTTGGGTGCTTGTAACGCCTCCTCCCACATTTAACCAAATTCACAAACTCGCTAGGGTAAGCATGAGACGAGTATCACTATGACATGACCCAACCTCTAAGTTCTATTCATGGACGTGGGGCGACACGCCGACCACTTACAGACATCCCTCAATCACTAGATCACTAGATCAATACACAACCTTTGATGACTAGATCTTGAGCTAGAATTTTTTTTTCACAAGCTATTGTTAAATTTCACACTAATCTATGTTGTTTCAATTACTTTTAGCCCAATCCAATTTTTTAATTAGCAATATTTTCAATAACAATTAATATTTCCAATCAACAACAGTAAAATCAAAGATAAAGGAGACAATCAACACATCAACAAGAGACACTAGATTTGGTCAAAGACCAGGGAAAAACCCCACAAGGGGAAAACACTTTGAAAATTCTTCTTCTATTAGATTTTCATAAAATGTTTAGTAGAGAGTACAATGATCCTAATACAAAATCATCCAGAAAAATTATCCAACAACATTTAGAAATATGTTCCCAACACCAATATAGATCAGAGATAACTTTTCCTTTCTGCGGTCAACTGCGGTTAGTTGCAATAAAGTAGGGCTACTGGGACCAGCACGAATGAGAAGGACAACTGACGCTGTATCCTTGATCCTAATAGCTTGAATTTATAGCCAAAAAATTATTGTGTGCAACCTACAGTCGAAAACCAAAAACCTAAAACGCGTGAAAGCTTCGAACCTTGTAATTTCAGACCTATACGAACCTCTTTCCTCAACCCTTCCTCAAACCTGTGTAAACCAATCAATGAAGAATATAAGAATATAGTTCTTGGTGATTTATTAATGAGCTTGAGGTCACTTGTATTTATAGGCTTCCAAGGGTAACCAATTTTCTATTAGGGTTGACCTGTCCAAATGTCTATATGCGGAATTTGCTTCATAAGTAACTTTCCCTTGTCCAAATTGAGTGCTTCAATAGTCAAAATTGGTCCTATGGAAAAGAGGAATCTAGTCCGATGGTTGGAATTTGTCAATGAGATGCTAAATTAACACTCCCTCTCATCTAGGGAGAAATTCCAACTACACCATGTCATGTGTATCTCGTCATCATATCATTTCCTGTCTCTGCTCAAATCTATCCACTGAAAATTTATCGAATCTAAAGAAGAAGGATCAGGGAGAATTAGATACCACCCTCTATAACGTCGAAGAGAACATCTCAATTAAAAAAAAAATACTAGGGAGCACATCTCAACCTGAAACTACATTGGAGAGCACATCTCAACCCAGAATCTCATGGGGGAGCAAAACATCTTCAACCCCATATCGAGCAATAGGTGATATAGGGGAGCACATCTCAACCCATCCTATTTACCACTAATCTTCCCAATAATGAACCTCAAGAGTCATGTGGTAGAACACCTGCATCATAATCAACTTGGGTTGTACACCCCCAAGTACACTCTCGACCCATTGGGCAAACGAGGAGCGGTAATCCCAACAAGATCATCTTGTAGGTATGATGCCAACTAGGGTATACTCTACAAAGGCCAAGATATGGGAGCAACATCTCCAACCCTATGGGTAATAAATAGGGGAGAAACATATATGACCCTATTTTCTAGAGATCCCTCAACCTCAGGAGCCCTCCATCTCAATTCCTCACCCTAGGAGCTCAGATAGGGGGGAATATTTAGCTCAGTGTTATCGATTAGTGGTGCCCCTTATCAAGAGGGGTCACATCCATCAGTCCAAGCTACTCTCTAAAGACCAAGAAATTCCATTTAGTCAAAGCCATGGTGAGTATATCTTCAATCTTCTCATCTGTCGATACATGATGGAGTCTAACAACTACTCTTTTCACCATGTCTCAAATGTCATGATATTGAATCTCAATTTGCTTGGAATTATAATGAAATATAGGATTCTCTGCTAGACGGATCCCACTCTTGTTGTCGCAATATATCAATGTAGTTTCTAGGACCTGCTCAAATAACTCTCCAAATATATTCCTCAACCAAACTACTTCACATCTAGCCATGCTAGCAGCAATGTACTCTACCTCGAATACTCAATGCTACGAATTTTTTCTCACCCAAGATATCATGGCAGATCCAAGAATAAAAAAACATCTGGATGTACTCTACATGTCGAAAATGTTTCCTACCCAGTCAATATCAATATATCCATGAAGTCGAACATCTCCAGTAGTATATCTCATACTAAGGGTGATTGTCCCATGCAAATATCTCAAAATGTGTTTGGAAACAATACAATGTGCATGGATAGGCTCCATCGTGAATTAAATCAATGTATTCCCCGCATAGCATATGTCCGGATGAGTGTTAACTAAGAACATCAAAGCCCCAATAAACTATCTATACTTGGATGGGTTCGCCAAGTAGGGTCCTGCATCTTCTCCACGTAACTTCATGAATTCATTTCCATCGGTGTGGTAAGGACTTGCATGATGTCATTCCAAATATCTCCAACATATTCACGACATATTTTCCTTGTGAAAGGAAAATATCTTCGGTCCTTTGCCACACCTCAAGGCCTATAAAGTAGTGCACGAGTCCAAGTTCCATCTCGAATTCAGAGGCTAATCCGTCTTACATTCGACCATCAAGGGTTCACTACCTATCATGAAATGATAGTAAACACATAAAAACAAAATCAATGACATACTTTGGATTACTTTGAAGTAGAGGCTAGGATCGACATTGCTTCTTGTGAATCCCACCTTCACCAAATAATAGACTATGTGGGAATACCATGCTCTAGGGGCTTGCTTCAAACCATACAATGCCTTCTTCAACTTGAAAACATGTGTCTTTCGATTCTTTACTTCAAATCCCTATCGCTGCTAAACGTGCACTTATTCTTGTAACATTCCATGGAGGAATGTTGTCTTCATGTCTATCGGATGTAGGGCCCATCCTTGAAACACGACAAGAGAAACTATCAAATTAATGGTTGTATATCGAGCCACAGGTGCAAATATATCGTCATAATATTCTCCCTCTTTATGGGAGAGTCCTCGGACCATGAACCTTGCTTCATATTTCTCAATGCTACCATCAACTCCATGTTTAATCTTGAATAGCCACTTTGAGGTCACCACGGATTTCCCCTTTGGGATCGGCACAACATCCCATACGTCATTCTTCATAATTGATTCATATTATTTAGCCACAACATCCTTCCAAACTTGTTATTTCATGACTTCTTAAAATGTGGGAGGTTCGACTTAAATCGCAGTGCTCATGGTTGCAACATATCCGTGGTACTTGCATGGCTTCTTGTGTTCTCTAAATGGTCTTCGAACAAGAACTCGTCTCTCATCATCCTGAAATGTGTCACGAAGCCAAAGTGGCCTCTTCCTAGTAAGAGGATCACATGGAGGAGGATCTAAGGGATCCATGGGCTCCATGGGATAATCAACAATGTATGTCTTGGATTCAGGCACGGAAGGAAAATATAAAATATCCATATCATAATTCTTCTTCTCTGGAGGAGGAGGCAGAGGGAGGTCCCTTGCTTTCCCAAGGGAAACATATTCATAGAACGTTACATCCTGCTAATTTCAACCTTTCTTTGACCAAGAATATATATTCTAAAAGATTTAAAATTTTCACAATTTCCAACAAACGTACCTTTTCTTCTCGTGGCTTCTAACTTGTTTCTTTTGTCCTTCAGAACATGGAAATATATGATGCAACCACAGATACGTCCAACATCGGGTGCGACACCTACGAATACTTATTTGGAGGTGTATTTTTCCCATGCTTGATGAGGCACCCTATTTTAAACATATACGACAACATTCATTGCTTCCAAAGGAACTTTGAAAATTTTTGATCGTGGAGCATGGAACGAGCGGCTTCTACAATAGACATGTCCTTTCTTTCAGCGACTCCATTTTGTTCAAGATTATAGGGCGCACTTGTCTCTTTATTGATACCTTCCTTCTTTTAATAGTCGATGAACTCATTCAAAATGTGTTATCCACCATTTTCATGCTTAAATATCTTGATTTTCTTCCTTGTTTGATTTTCGACCAAAGCTTTGAACTCCTCGAACATTTCAAAGGCTTCATCCTTGTGCTTCAAATAATATATCCATGTCTTACTTGAGAAGTCATAAATGAAGGTGATTTAACAGAGATGGTCACCAATAGAATGCACGGGCATCATAACACATATGTCAGAATGAATGAGATGGAGGATGTCATTTGTCTTGTTCTCGCTAAAGGGGAATGGTCCCCTTTTTTATTTCCACTAGCACAACCTGGACATAATCCATTATGCAGGGCTTGAACATCAGTAATACCAAAGACCAATTTATTCAATTTTGGAAGAGCATCATAATGTAAACGAGCCAATCTTAAATTCCATAACTTGCTTAAATGATTAGTATCATGAACCAATAATAGAAGAGGTGTTCCAGTAAACATGTAGAGTCCTTCAAATCTTGATCCCAATGTGAATGCATATCTCATGGGTGATCCAGTAGGCCAAGTAAGAGCCTTTCCCATGATTAAGGCAACCCTAATCCCTTCATCTTCCAAAGCAGATATTGATACCAAATTCTTCTTCAATCCTGGCACATACATCATATCATGGAGAAAAATAAATTCTCGAACTCCAGATGGAATTTGACGAACGCAAATCCTTTAACAGGATGAGTGGAGTTTCATCCAAGAATAATTTTCAAATTTGACTCCCTCTCTACCAAATTAGAGAGAACATCCTTATACCCAGAGAAATTATGAGTGGCCCCACTATCAACCAACCAACTATCCCACGAACCTGAAGGAGAGGAACTAGTAAGGGGATAAATAAGAATATATTCAAATTGATTGCCAACATTACTTTCATACCTCGAGTATCTTGACTTATTTTGAGCACGATGATATTATTCATGGTCACTTGGATCATCTCTTATTCTTCTTTCATCTCTTCTGTTGTGATAATTCCTTCAATCATCCCTTCTTTTTTTATCATCAAACTTTTTGTTGTTGCTTCTAGTGTTATAGCATGGACCATTGTTCTTCTCGGGACAATATAGAGCATAATGACCTTTCTTGTGAAAATTGTAACATTCAATGTGAGATGATGTTCTATCATTCCTTCCCTTTGTATTTCAAGGAGGAGGATTTCCTAAATTTTTTGGACCTCTTTTCACTTTCTTCTTCTTGTTTTGAGTGACGAATGTGGTGGGCTCTCCTTCATGCTTTTGACTCCTTCCTCTTGATATCATTCTTGATTCTTCTTGAGTGAGCTTTCCAACAATATCATAAAATGACAAAAATGTATTGTTGTCGCTTATAGTAGTAATGAAGGTTTCCCAAATGGGAGGGAGACCTCTAAGAGTTACAATCACAAATTCCCTATCACACACAGTTTCCCTAACTCTTTGTAATTGATCTCTAGGACGATATATACTCATAATGTAGGATTGCACAAACTCCCACTTTTTCATCTCCATGTCTTTGAGTTAATCTTTCAAGAAGATGATTTCATTCAAATTGTTGAATTCATACATGCCAACTATCTTATCATATATGTCCTTGGAATTTCTCAAATTTCCAACATATGCGAGTAGACTATCTTGTAAAAGACCAACTATAATTTTCATTGATTTTTACTCACCTTTCTTGTGCTTGTTCTTCGCAGTAGCGAAAGCATATTTCAGAGATTCAGGTACTTTTCCTTGAATGTATTCCAAAATATCATTGTTATCATCTATGATCTCCAACCTGATCTTCCATGCAACAAAGTTAGATGAGTCGCCCAACTTCTCATGTTTCTTGAAGAAAGAGTAAGACATATTGACTTGACTAGATACGCTTCTTCAACTTTCCAAACATGATTGCTTCAATAATTGTCTCATTTTGGGCTTTTCCTTCACCTTAGCTCTGATACCATGTTAAATTTCACATTACTTTATGTTGTTTCAATTACTTTTAGCCCAATTCAATTCTTCTATTAACAATCTTTTCAATAACAATTAATATTTCCAATTATCAACCGTAATTGAAAATAGAACAATAAAAGAAATGATAAATGAGACAATCAACACATCAACAAGAGACGCCAGATTTGGTCAAAGACTGGGGAAAAACCCCATAAGGGGGAAATCCCTTTGAAAATTCTTATTTTATTAGATTGTCATAAAATGTTCAACAAACAGTACAATGGATCCAATACAAAATCATCTAGCAAAATTATCCAACAACATTCAGAAACATGTTCCCGGCACTAATATATATCACATACAACTTTTCCTATCCATGGTCAACTGTGGTTAAATGTCAAAATTTATCCCTAGAGCCCAACCACGCGGAGTAAGAAGGATGTGTGCAGTTGATACCTTCCCCGTGCCCTTGAGCTTGCTAGCATGTGGTTATAGTCGAAAATTGTATGTGTGCAACCCACGGTCAGAAACCAAAAACCTAAAACATGTGCGAGCTTCAATCGTTGTAATTTTGTACCTGTACGAACCTCTTTCCTCGACCTTACCTCAGAGTTGCACGAACCAATCAATGAAGAATAGAAGAAGATGATGCTTGGTGATGTCCAAATGAGTTTGAGGTCACTTCTATTTATAGGCTTCCAAGGGTGACCAATTTCCTGTTAGGCCCAACCTCTCTAAATGTGCATATGTGGGCTTTTCTTCATAAGCACACTTTCCCTTGTCCAAATTTAGCACTTCAATAGTCAAAATTGGTACTCTTGAAAAGAGGAATCTAGTCACATGGTTGGAAATTTTCACTGAGTTGCCAAATTAACAACTTAACCCCTAACCAATGCCACAACATATCATGCATGTGGTTATGAGGCTATAACCACACTCATAAGCCTTCTTCCGTGAGGTTATGACCTAAATTTCCCAGTTCAATGCCAATGGTTTCGAGACGTGAGCCACTTTTCTAGGCTAGTCTCCAAACCACTACTCAAAATCGCTTGTAACTTTCTAGAATCATAATAAACATGATGACAATGCCAAACATTCAAACTTGAAGCAATAACTTACCCTACATTGTCTGGTACACATCAAACACATGGTAAACATGTAAGTTACAGTTCATGGATGCATATATGATAATAGGGATCTGAACTTCAACTGAGAATCACCAAGAAGGCTTTATGCACTCTCTAACTAGCTACAATAAAACTTGTTATCCCATGTGTTGTTCAACCATTCAATAACTTATCAAAACATGTCAATAGCCATAAATATAATACATCATTTAACTAGCATATAACCAACATGTAAATAGAATGGAAACCATGGAAAATAAACCATAAAATCATCAACATAATCACCATAAAAGCTCAGAGATGACATTAATAAAATATCTCTTATTAACATATGCAAAATCCAACCAATTCAAGGACTTCCATGTACCACCTGACCATAGATTGGGATGAACTAAAATTCTCTTTCATCCAATCACCCCCACGCCATATTCCAAGCATGAGTGTGGAATATCATGGGTTAAACTAAACAAAACCAAAACAAGGCTTCCAGAGGTCAAACCACCTCAACCCTCAACCACAGTGATCTCACATATACGATCTAGAAATCAATAACATCAACGAGATCTCTCTCTACCCAAGTTGTCCAGGCTCCAGGGACTAGTAACTCAACCCACGACCTTCCAAGGATCTAGAGCATTTGTTCCAACCATGACTCTAAGAACTAGTAACTCAACCCAAATTGTTCCAAAGCTTCTAGAGCATTTATTCCAACCCACAGTTATAGGAAACCTCACCACCAATGAGAAAACAAGTGGAAAACCCACAACACCATGGCTATCCATGAAATGGAAAGGAAATGTTGAAACCACTATCAATCCAGGAAAATATATATGCCAATGACAACACATAACCAATGAACCACATCGATATACCATGCATCCAAAAATCAGAAAGGAAATCATACATGCAACGCAATACTTGCAAAGTATCCATGTTGTAGTTGTTGATCCCACTGTCTCCTTGTGCTTCCTTTACTTCCTTTGTTTATTTTCTCCAAATCCAAGAAAATTCTAGAGTGCTCCAAGCATGCTCCAAGAATTCTCTAAGCGTGCAAGAGTATGAGAGAATGAAAGAACGAAAGGAAAGAGCCAAAACTGAATTGACCAAAGTTGTAAGGTCCAAAAGCTAGAAAATTTTTATTTGAAGCCTTTTTATCATTGATGTCTCTATTTTCTTCATTTTCCTTCATTTTTCCTCTAATTTCCCTTGCATGCAAATATGTCTCTTCACCTTCCTTTTCTCCTATTTTCCTTTACTTTCATAATTGAAATACCACTTATTGCATATTTTCCTTTGCCAATTTCCATAGCCCTTATCAATCCACAAGTGATGCCCACTATAATGTGTTTCTCAACATTCAACTTGGAATACATGTCCCATGACCTTGATCTTACTGTATTTACATGGAAAATCAACCAAGGGCTATTACAAACACCTCCCCCTAGGGGTAACACCGTCCTCAATGTTCAATGACGCTTATAAGCAACAATACATGTTGCCCATGGAGCTTTATAACACAACTCGATGAAACATTTACATCATGCCAAATTGATGAAACCATGAACACCATACTACTTATTGAAGCTTTATAACACACATCGATGCAATATTTACAACAAACTTCTTATTGGATGTTTATAACACAACTCATTGCAGTATATACATTACACATGCATAAATATAAATCAACCACATCTTCTCAAGAAACAAATAAAGAATGATACATAGCTTACATCTAATCAACGATCTCCTATGTAGCTTCATCAAGCCCAAAGTGCTTCCACTGCACTTTAACGTACTCGATTTCTTTATTCCAGAGCATGAGTTGTTTCCGTTACAATATGCACTGAGATTCTGCATGGAATTCTCCCTCTGGTTCCACCTGCAATACGGACCAATCAATCACATGATCAACATCATGTGAATATATTTCAAGTAATAAAACATGGAAACACCATGGAATTTCACTGTTGGCAGAAGTATAAGTTGGTAGACCACTGGTATAATCCTCTCAAAGATCTCAAAATTTCCACAATACTAAAGTGCCAACTTGGCACATGACCCAATCCTCAAGGAACTCCTCTTGGGCTTGATGTGTAAGTGCACATGCTCTCCAAACCGAAGCTCCTTAAATGCGTTATGTTGATCTGCATAAATCTTCTACTCGTCTTGTGCTACCTATTGATTCCTCTTGATAAGCTACATCTCCTACTCCATCTCAGCTAACATATCTGGTCCAATAAACACCCTATTCACTGGATCACTCTAGATGATAGGAGTATTACAACTCTACCCATAAAGAGCTTCAAATGGACTCATCCTCAAGGATTCTTGATATCCATTATTATAGGCAAACTCTACAAGTGGAAGATACTCCTCTCCTTCCGTTGTAAATGCATGACATACATCCTCAACATGTCCTCAAGAATCTGTTTAACCCTCTCTGTCTATCCATCTATTTTCGGATGATAAGCTATACTGAAATCCAACTCAATCCCCAAGCCTGCAAACAACTCCTTTCAAAACCTGGAAGTGAACTTGGAATCTCTATCTAATATGATATTCTTGGGAACACCATGCAATCTCACTATCTCTCTTATGAATATCTAAGTTACATCACTAGATGAATTAATAGACTTCGCTGCAATGAAGTGAGCTACCTTACTCAACTTGCCAATCACAACCATGATGGAATCATGTTGTCTCGATGTCCTCGGCAACCCTATAACGAAGTCCATGGAAATTACCTCCCATTTCCATTCTAGAATTAGAATAGGCTGCAACAAACTAGTTAAATGCTGACAATATGCTTTCACTTACTGACAATCCAAACATCTAACATCAAGCTCAACCACCTCTTTCTTCAAATTTGGCCAATGATAGAACTTCTTAATAGTTGTCAATTTCTTTTGATATCCCAAGTGACCTGAATACAACTTGACATGAAACTCCCTAAAGATAAGCTTCTTGAGCTCATTGTTATCCGACACATAAATCATGTTCTAAAATCTGACCAAGCCATCTGTTGTGAGGTGGTACCTGTCATCATGTTGCCTTGCATGCAATATCCGCTCTTGTAAATCTGTCTCATAATATCTCTTAGCTGAAATGTGATTCACCTGCACTGTCCTACTGAGAACATTTGCGACCCTTTTCTCCTCACCCTTAATGTATCATATCTCAAAGTCAAACTCACTGAGAGTAGCCAGCCATCTAACTTTCCTAGCATTCAAATTAGGTTGGTCAAATGAGTACCTCAGTCCATTATGATCACTTATCAGAATAGACCTTCTGCCAAGAAGATAATGCCTCCACATATTCAAGGCACGAATGATAGCTTCCAACTCAAGATTTTCAGTCAAAAAGTTATGCTCGTGCTCATTCAACTTCCTTGAGTCATAGCAAACCACCTCTCCTTCCTGCATCAAGACTCCACCAAGTCCTCTCTTGCAAGCATCTGTATAGACTACAAACTCCTTATCAGGATCTGCAATTTTCAATACCAGATCATTTGTAAGCAAATGCTTCAATAGCTCAAAACTAGTTGCACACTCCTCAATCCATTCAAACTTATTTTCTTTTCGCTACAAAGATGCAAAATGGTAGTAAATCTGTGAGAAGTTCCTAATGAACCACTTGTAATAACCTACTAGTCCCATAAATGATTTGACCTCATCTGCATTCCTAGGAGTTGGCCACTCCATGATAGCTTTAATTTTTTTGGGCCCATTGCTAAGCCTTTGTTGGAAACAGCATGTCCCAAGTAGTGAACTTCATCAAATTGAACGAAATTGCACTTGTTGAGCTCACCAATATCAATACTGCTACCAAGTTTTTTGCATGTTCTTCCTCCTCCTTTGAGTATATCAATAGATCATCAATAAACACTATCAAAAACTTGTCTAGATAAGGACATAACACATTGTTCATCAAACACATGAAAGTGGTTGGGGCAGTGGTAAGACCAAATGGAACCACCACAAACTCATAATTCCCATACCTAGTACATAATGCAGTCTTGTAAATATCTTCTTCTTTGATGCGCACCTGATGATATCCCGATCTCAAATCAATCTTTGAGAACAATGTTTCTCCTTTCAACTGAGAAAACACGTCATGTATCCGCAACAAAGGATACATGTTCTTGATAGTCACTTTGTTCAGATGCATGTAATCAATGCATAATCTGAGAGTATTGTCCTTCCTCTTTACAAACAATATTGGTGCACCCCAAGGTGACACAGTTGGCCTTATGTATCATTTATCAAGCATCTCCTTAAGTTGCAACTTCAATTCCACCAACTCTAGAGTGCTCATCCTATAAGGTTCCTTTGATGTTGGTGCTTATCCCGACTTTGGAGCAGAAAATAGAATATGAACATATCCCATTTCATTATCGCAAATGTCACGAACATGGGCACTTGTTTAGAGACTTCCCAACAAACCAAACCAAATCTAGTGATTCTTCAAACCCGAAGGCAATGAGACCATGGAAAAGATATTTCCAGCTAAGTTTGTCAAAGGCTTTCAACATATCCAATTTATGGTGACCAAAACTTTTTTCTCCATTTTTGTCAATGGCTCTCCCTCTTCCCCCTTCACCCCATCCAGAGGCACTAGACATAGAGATCCCCTCTCCCCCTACATGTTTCTCTTGATGGTTGAATATATCAAGCGTGCAATTTCAACTACCCTTAATGAAGGCACTCCGAAAGGTCTCCCTCTTAGATCTATTAATTACTCCACTCGCCAACAATTTGTAGATGATACTCTTCCTATGGGTGTCCCCTCGTTGAAGAAATCCACTGCCTTCAAACACATCCTCAAAAGTTTCTCAGATGCCTCTGGCACATCTATAAACCTAGTCATATCTCAAATATTTTTCTTCAACACACCTTTGCCCATCAAAACCCACATTTCCAGATTGTCTGGCTTTCAAAAGAGTTCCCTTTGGACCAATTACTAGGGGGGGCTTACCAGCAAACCCATAACGCACACTATCTGGGATAATCTCATGCAAAAAATTGAAGCTTATCTTTCCAACTAAAATTTCTGAATTCTAAATTTTGTAGGTCACTTCACTCTTCTCTTTACTTTCGCTACCCCTAAATCCATTCTCATCAAAATCAAAACTATTCAAAGAAGCTTCCTATGGGGAGGTGCCAAAAATGAAATAAAATGGGAACTAATAAGCCTAGGATAAACTTTGTCAACCAAAAAAAATTGGGGGACTAGGACTCAGGGATCCTGAAACTCTCAGTAAGGCTCTCTATGCCAAAACCTGGTGGTCACTCAAAAATCATAAAGCCCCTTGGTGTAAAATGTGGAACCACAAATATGCTCCCAAAATTCAAGAATCACAAATTTTCTGACTGACAGAGGACATTAAAGGATCACATATTTGGAATGTTGCATGGAAGCACAAGAAACTCATCAAAGATAACTTCTTCTAAGAGATAAAAAACGTCCAAATTGCCCTCTTTTGAGAAGACATATGGCATCAATTGCCCAAGCAATCTCAATAAAATCAATTAAATTCCATTCATAATTATTTTCAAGCTCATGGCCTTAATCGCGTGGTATAGTACTATACCTCCTCCCAACCCACTAAATGGCATACTTGGATTGATTAAAGTATGGCAAGGACTGAGAACATTTCACTGAAAATTTGCTTAACAATAAACACTTGCAGACTAAAAATCCCAATCCAAGGAGTCGATACCTTTTGTTGGGGACATCGAACACAAGGTAGTTCCAATCTCCAAGAAGCTTGCAATCTTCTCTCCTCTCACTCCTATGATGAATACTATCAAATCTGGGAAAAAGTATGGCAGCTCGGGCACTGACCCAAAATCTCTCTCTTTCTATGGCTACTATTAGGGAACAAAAAACTCACCAGGGTTCTTCCTTTATCTCTAGCTCCAAATCCAACATTCATCTCTTCCACAATTGTGTGTATACCTCCCTATGGGATAATATTGCAATTATATTTTGCCAATCCGGTTATAACCCCACTAGCCTCACCTCCACTTTCCTATTTTTGGAGACCCTCACCTTTTACCAAACTCATCATTGAAAAAGCATGGAATTTTCTCACTGCCTTCCTCCTCTAGAATAATTGAAAAGAAAGGAATCGACAAATCTTCAAAAATACATCCTACCCCATTGGTGATCTTCGACGTCTCTTCAGGAACCTAAGGAAATACATCCTCTCTCTCTCTCTCTCTCTCTCTCTCTCTCTCTGACAAAGACTACTATTGTAACCCAATCAAAAAACTCATTATTTATTACCTTGAGCTCTCCTCCCATCTCTCCCCGCCACCCCCCTCCCCCCTTCACTTCTAACCCCTCCATTTGGTCCCCACCTCCTCCAAATTTCATCAGGCTCAATTTTAACAGAGCTTGAAAAGGAAATTTAGGACCTACTAGTTTTGGGGGTAGTCCTTCAGGACAAAAAAGGTCAAATTAGGCATATATATGTTGGCTCCATAGGCCATACTACCAACAACGTTGCAGAAAGAGGCACTCAAAAGGTCTTCAAATCGCCATCGACAAGTGCTTCTACAAACTTATAATTCAAGGAGATTTGAAAACCATTATCAATTTTTTTCGAAAAATACAATGTGGTTCATATCCTTCCAAAAAAATCAATAATTAGAGATTGTCTTGAGTTACTCGTATAGCATGTCTTTCGAACTCGGATTTTGGCCCCTCTTCTCTCTCATGTCCATTGGGATGCCATCGAGCTAGCCAATATTTTGGTCAACTATGACCTCTATGATTAGAGAATTTTTTTTTGTCTAAAATGGGCCTCCTAAGGAATATTATAAAATAATAATGGAAATAATAAAATAAGATTAGATTACATCATCAAATTTTAGAGGGAAAAAAAAAATATATATATATATATATATATATAAACTACTTTTTTCCATTCATATTTCAACTTTTCTCCTTGCAGTTTTACTCAAATTTCGAGCGGGAGCACATGTTGGATGTAGAATTTAATTCATCATCCAAGGAGTATCCATGTTGCACACTTTCAATGGACCTTGCTACATGAAAAATTAGAAATACATCCCCCTGCATTACAATTCTGCATCCAACGACTGCCCCTGCTCAGAAATTTGAGTAAAACTGTAGGGTTATAAGTTGAAAATACAAGTTGAAAAAAGTAGTTTTTTTATTTTTTAATTATTTTACTTTTTTAGTCCAAAAATGGTGATATATCCCCCATGGTTGACATCATCATTTTCAATCCTATTGATTGTTATAAAGTTGATTTTGGTTGTATATTTTTGTTTTGAGGTCCATTTTTTACCTCTCACAAATTCTCTAATGATGACTCCTAGCTCGATAGTGGATAGGACCACAACATCCAAGACTCTCTTTGCACTCAATGCTATCACCAAGCTATTGCATGCCTCTCCCATTTTGACCACCAATGATAATCAAATATCTATCAATCAATGGTGAATATGCAATCAATAATTATGTTGTTAGATCTATGTCAATTGCTAGTGAGTATGTCATTCTAATCTCCATGAATTTCTAGCAAATTTGTTGTCAGATCTCTGTCAATTACCAATAAATATGTCCTCAGTGCAATGCCATGGAATATGTTTTCAAAGAATATGACATGGATTATGTCATGAGTGAACATGATTGGGAATAAACCATCAATGAATAAGACATGGAATGTGTCGTCAAAGATCATAATTCTAGAGGGGCACAATCGCGAGTGCAAACCCTCCTCTACGTTAACGTCACAAGTGCAACCCCCCACATTTCATCAATCTTCTACATCAAACCATTGTAATTTGATTCAAGTTTTGGAACTTTGAGTTGGATCCACGATTTAACATAAGTTGTAAGTTGCTACAAGTACCACCACTCTAGCTACATGCCAGTTGTAAATCTTCATGGGCATACCAATATCACACTGGGACACAATCTCAATCTCCAATTTTGATTCTCGTTAGACAGACCATATAATACCAATTTTGTATCATGTAACCTTCTCTAAGTTAATTCAAAGTCTCTTTAAAAAAACACGTCAGTATGGGGACACCACTTGGGTCTTGTGGTCACGTCAAAAATTCGAGATTGGGTGAGGGAAATATAGCTAATCCTCTGTCACGTATCAAAAGTGATAATGGCACTAGCCAACAAAACTCGAACACCCCCCCGCCCCACCCCCGGCTCTCCGTTAAAGTTCAAGGTGTCGAGGGGGCCTCAAGATTAATTTTCCACCATCAAATGAAATCAGGTGGCTCGAGACTTCTTGAAAAGTGCACAACATTCATTGCATCAACACTTTATTAAACAAAACATGAAATTTTAGACTTTATAAATTATAATAAAATTAAAAATGCAAAAAAAATTGATTAAATAAAAATTCAAACTATTTACAAATTTTCAATTTTGTAAAATAACATTACAACACCATGCACTCTAATTTTACGATCTTTTGTCTTCATCTCATTCATATACAATATCTTCTTGTATCTATATAAATATAAGAATTATGTTTGGTCAAATCCATAAAAAAATTACCATCCACCAAAATACATGAATCAATAACCACTATATCCATCAATTCTTCAAAAAACCCTTTCTTATACATCGCTCTACAACCCTTCAATCTCAAATATTTTCAATTTCCCCTACATGATCATCAATCATTATCTTTAGTTTTATTTGGATTACCTATAACCACACTCAAGTTCCCTTTACCTTACCCTCAAACATTGCATCCTCCAATTTTTTGCAAATTAAGCTCAACAATCACATCCTCAAGTGGTTTTTGTTGACCACACTTCAAGAAGTGGTTTTAGCTTACTACGAACCATCAAATGGTTTCAATTAACCAAAAACATACAACACTTAAATTATAGGCATACATTATCCTCTTTTTTTCACCAAAAGAAATCACACATGTTGCAACTCTTAGGCATACATAGTCCTACCCAAGATTGTACCACGAGACCTATGGAACCAAACATCTCCACCTAACCGTTAGACCACATCCTTGGGACTTAAGGGGAATACATTATCATCACCATGACTTACATTAACATATGACTCAAGTACATAAAGTTTCAAATTTTCAATTCATGCTATAAACTAACTGTTGTGCAAATATTGGACCAATATCATTTTCATTCCACATTTAAAAAAAAAAAAAAAACATTATTCAAGGAACATCAAGCTTCTTAGGGATGTCATTTTTCATGCACTCCCAACCTTGTCATCTTAATTTTGAACACATAGTACTACTATTCTTACCTTATTACCTCATTTTTCATCCTGTCCCTACTTCCTTGTTCATCATTTCCATTCTCCTATGTTGTTTTCTTTGTTGCTTCCTCATTCCTTATCCTTGTCTATTTCCTCTTCAATATGTCTTTGACTTTATTTTCTTCTTTCACTTTTGTTTTTGTTTGTTCATGTTCAAAAGTCTTCTTTTTTCTTCTTTGCTTGCACTTTCCTTTGTCATCTTCCTTTCTCATGCACTATACATTTTCTCTCTTCTACATCACCATCTTACGTTGCTTGTATCTTACACCTGCAATCTTCTTCATTCAACTAAAAAATACATGCTTAAAATGTATTTTTTTCATATTAGATCTTATTTATTTTTTCAACAATTTATTAAAACCCCAAAAAAGTATTTACTTTAAATATTTCTGAATTTGTCGAAAAATAAATATATTGGTATATTAACTTAAAAATGCAACAAAAATAAAAATTAAGAGATCAATCACACCACAACAGCAAATTTACACCCAATACAATCGAAAAATATAGTTGTTAGGCACCTGAAAACTCGACCCCATTGGCAAAATCAACTTCAAAGAATTCAACCTCTGTAAATCAAACCACCAAAAGCAAATCAACCCTAGAGAATTACCCTGTCTCACCAACAAATCAACCCCACTTTCTCCCTATCTTGTGCAACTCCTATGCATTAGAGAAATCAGCGTCCCTGAATAGTTTGGTCTCCTCCACAATTCAACCTTCTTCAACTCGACCTCCCTCTATCCTAAACTCAACCTCTTTTGAATTTTTCTCAAAATTCATTATTATACTTCTCACTGCTCTTTAGTCTACTTGAGCCTCATGCTCTAAAGAAAACCACTTCATCCACAAAGACACTCTCTCTTAGGCTTATTTCATAATTTTATAAAGTGAAAATTCATAACCCTTTATTTCTGAGTGAGTAATAGCTTGAATTAAATCATAAATCTCACTTGAAATCATATCCAAGTCACTTTCATAATTTTATTATTTATCCTTAGAAATTTGCGCTAATGGTCCAAAATTATTCATTAAATTAATTGTTGTATTTTTCCTATGTTAACTTTAGGAAATTAATGATAATAGTGCTTACTACGCCAAGCAAACACCTAAAAAGGCAATCAAATATCTTCTACATGCTAAAAGATCAAACCTATGTAGAAGACATTACAAATCTACAAACTTCACTTTCTCCTAGCAAGGAAATGATTCTCCACCATCCCCAGCTTGTCTATGTAAATACAAACTTCCCTTTTACTAAAGGCATGGTGAGAATATCTAATACTTGCTCCTTTGTGGATATATACTACAATCTCATAGCACTTCTCTGGACTTTGTCTCTGATGAAGTGGTATTTGATCTCTATATGATTTGATCTATCATGAAACATTGGATTTTAAGAGAGCTTAATGCGACTTGTATTGTCATAGTAAATCATAGTGGGCCCCATCTCAACAACAAATAATCTTTTGAGCATCTTGCAGAGCCATATTGCCTCACAACTCCCCGAACTCGTTGTTTTGTAGTCTGCCTATGCTAAGTGCCATTGAGTGTTGCTTCTTGCTATACCACAAGATCATTGTTTATCCCAAGTTGAATCAAATACCCTTCTTGTCCACTGCAGTCTATGCCTTGTTTGAATCTATGTAATGCTACAACTCCACCCTACCAACTCTGACATACCTCAGTTCATACTCCACTATAGCACAAAGATACTTGAACACATGCTTCGTGGCCACCCAATGAACCCTCGTCGACTTCACCATGAACTGACTAAGTGTGTTCACAACAAAACAAATATTTGGCCTAGTGTTGACCAAATATATCAAGGACCTAATCAACTTCTTGTAAAAAATGGGATCCACCAACTCACCCTCAAAAGCACTTAACTTCCTCAAGTTGGTAACAATAGATGTAGACATCAACTCGCAATCCTCCATCTTGAATATCCTTAGAATTTCAAATGCATACTTGACCTACCCAAGAAAAATCTCTCTTAACTACTACTAGCCTAGATCCATCTTAACTCCGGAGCTATAAAGCACAGAGAGGGATCAAATCTCTCGAGGTGCAAACCTCTTTTTTGAGTGCAAAACTTACGGAAAGGTTTGCACCTCGAGAGATTTGATCTCTCTCGACACTTGATAGATCCGGAGTTAAGATGGATCTAGGCTGGTTTCAGTCGTGCTGCCAAGGAAAATCTATCTAAGATATGATTAATTTTATCAATAATATGTAAATATATCAAATATTAATATAATCATTTTACATATGATAAATATTTATGAGATTAACTTGGTCATTTTAATTTAAAATTTTCTTAGTTACCTCAGTTCGTTGAAATGACAAATATTGTTAATAACTATAATGATGAAAAATGATGAAATATTTTTTTTGAATGCAAAGTGTGACAATAATAGTGTTGAAAGATAGAAAATGTGAATAATAAGAATGTACTCATGTTACAAATAGTCTTCATTGTGATCAATCTCAAACTATTTTCTTCTACTATTCTTATTGCCACCCTTTTGAGTTTTATTATCTTTTCATATCGATTATATGAAAAAGAAAAAACTATTTTCTTCTACTATTCTTATTGCCACCCTTTTTAGTTTTGTTATCTTTTCATATCGATTATATGAAGAAAAAAAAATTTAAATCGTAACCCATTTAAATCTTTAGCTTAAGCTGTTGTAGTAAACATGATACCTTGTCTCTCTTGCTCTCCAATATTAATAGGTTAAATTACTATAACACAAAAATCAATGTACATTGTCAATAACTTTTCGTGCTTACACCAAAATCAATGCATATTGTTAATCCAATCACTTTAAAATTAATGTACCGTCATATATCTAATTACATCAAATCATAAATCAACATATAAATTGAAATCAATGCATTTAATGCAAGCAATCAAATAAGATTAGAAAATAACTTCTACAAATCAATGTACCTAATTCAAGCAATCAAATAAGATTAGAAACCAACATCTACACTGAAATCAATGCATTTACTCAAAGCAATCAAATAGAATTAGAAATCGTCATTTACACCGAAATCAATGCATTTAGTGCAAACAATCAAATAGGATTAGAAATAATCTACATTGAAATCAATGCATCTAGTGCAAGCAATCAAATATAATTATAAATCGACGTCTAAATTGAAATCAACACATCCAGCGCAAACAATCAAATAGTATTAGAAATCACCACCTACACTGAAATCAATGCATCTAGTGCAAGTAATCAAATATCATTAGAAATAAATATCTACAGTAAACTCGATGCATCTAGTGCAAATAATCAAATAGGATTATAAATCACCATATCCACTTAAATCAATCCATCTAGTGCAAGAAATATTCTTCCCTCTCCACCCTCCATCCATCCATATCTATATCCCCCTACATCTCTTGTTTCTTGTCTCTCTATCTCACCCCCTTAAACACACACGCTCTCGCACTCCATATATATCATTCTCTTTGTCAATCACCCCCTCTCCCCATCTCTCTCTTCTTCCCTCTCTTCACCTTCCATCTATATCTCTATCTTCCCCTTCTCTCCCTCTCCCCCACTAATAGCTCTCTTTCCTCCTTTTTCCCTCTCTCTCTCTCTCTCTCCATCTTAATTATCACTCACTCTCTCTATATAGAAACCAACATCTACACTGAAATCAATGCATTTACTCAAAGAAATCAAATAGGATTAGAAATCGCCATCTACACTGAAATCAATGCATTTAGTGCAAACAATCAAATAGTATTAGAAATCATCTACATTGAAATCATTTCCTCTGGTACAAGTAATCAAATATAATTATAAATCGACATTTAAATTGAAATCAACACATTCAATGCAAGCAATCAAATTGTATTAGAAATCACCACCTACACTGAAATCAATGCATCTAGTGCAAGTAATCGAATATTATTAGAAATAAATATCTACACTAAACTCAATGCATCTAGTGCAAATAATAAAATAGGATTAGAAATCACCATCTCCACTTATATCAATCCACCTAGTACAAGAAATATTCCTCCCTCTCTCCACCCTCCATCCATATCTATATCCCCCTCCATCTATTCTTTTTTGTCTCTCTATCTCACCCCCCTAAACACACACACACACTCTCGCACTCCATATATATCAATCTCTTTGTCAATCACCCCCTCTCCCCATCTCTCTCTTCTTCCCTCTCTTCACCTTCCATCTATATCTCTATCTTCCCCTTCTCTCCCTCTCCCTCGCTAATATCTCTCTTTCCTCCTTTTGTCCTCTCTCTCTCTCCATCCTCTGTATCTCTCTCTCTCTCTCTCTCTCTCTCTCTAGAAACCAACATCTACACTGAAATCAATGCATTTACTCAAAGAAATCAAATAGGATTAGAAATCATCATCTACACTGAAATCAATGCATTTAGTGCAAACAATCAAATAGGATTAGAAATCATCTACATTGAAATCAATTCATCTAGTAGTGCAAGTAATCAAATATAATTATAAATTGACATCTAAATTGAAATCAACAAATTCAGTGCAAGCAATCAAATTGTATTAGAAATCATCACTTACACTGAAATCAATGCATCTAGTGCAAGTAATAAAATATCATTACAAATAAATATCTACACTAAAATCGATGCATATAGTGCAAATAATCAAATAGGATTATAAATCACCATCTCCACTTATATCAATCCATCTAGTGTGAGAAATATTCTTACCTCTCTCCACCCTCCACCCATATCTATATCCCCCTCCATCTCTTCTTTTCTCTCTCAATCTCACCCTCCTAAACACACACTCTCGCACTCCATATATATCAATCTCTTTGTCAATACCCTCCTCTCCCCATCTCTCTCTTCTTCCCTCTCTTCACCTTCCATTTATATCTCCATCTTCCCCTTCTCTCCCTCTCCCCTGGTAATATCTCTCTTTCCTCGTTTTGTCCTCTCTCCCTCTCTCTCTCTCTCCACCTTTCTCTCTCTATGTCTTTCTTCTTACCTCCCTCTCCGTCCCCCTCCAAGTCCATATCTCTTTCCCTCCCTCTCTCCACTCTTTCACATCCTCTCTCTTCTTCCCTCTCTTTCCCTTTCTCTCCCATCTCTCTCTCTCCCTCTCTCTTCACCCATCAACTATGTTACTATATCGCTCCCTCTCTCCTTATATCTCCTTCTCCCCCCTTATCTCCATCTCTCCTTATTTGTCTCTTATCTCAGCCCCAAATATACACACTCTCTCTCTGTCTCTCCCTTGTCACTCCTCTCTCTCCACTTCTCACGCTCTATACTTCTTATTTCCTACATCTCTCCCCCTCCAACTCCATCTCTCTATCGATCCTTCTCTCCTCCTCTCTCTTGTCCTTCCTATATCTCTCTCTCTCCTCTCTCTCTCTCTCTCTCTAATCCTCTCTCTTCCCCCATCTCCCTTTCTTTCTCTCTCTTTTTCCGCCCCTCTCTCTCTCTCCAACTACATTACCATATCCCTCCCTCTCTCCTTCTCTCTTCTTCTCTTCCCCCTTCTTTCCATACATCTTACTTTGTCTCTTTATCTCACCCATAAACATACACTCTCTCTCTCCTTCCTATCTCTCTCTCTCTCTCTCTCTTCCCCATCACTCTCCTCCTCTATCTCGCTTTCTCTCCTACCTCCCTCTCTCTTCCCCATCTCTCTCTCTAATCCTCTCTCTTCCCCCATCTCCCTTTCTTTCTCTCTCTTTTTCCGCCCCTCTCTCTCTCTCCAACTACATTACCATATCCCTCCCTCTCCTCTCCTCTTATCTTCCCCCTTCTTTCCATAGATCTTACTTTGTCTCTTTATCTCACCCATAAACATACACTCTCTCTCTCTCCATCTCTCCCTTATCACTCTCTCTCTATCTCCACTTCTCTCTCTCTCTCTCTCTATTCTTAGTTATGTAAACTAATGAACATAAATATTCGTAAATATAACGCAAATTATGGAGTAAATATGAAAAGAGGTTTTATTTACTTACCATACCTTTGGTTTATTTATATTTTATTTATTTACCATACCTCTTTTATTTACTATGGTATTTGGCCCATAGGTTTGTTATATACTTAGATTTTTATTTATAATCCTGTTTGATATATTTTATTTATTTACCTTACCTCTTTATAACTTTTTTATATTTATCTATTTACCTTACCTCTTTATAACTCTCTTATATTTATTTATTTATCATACCTCTTTATACCTTTTTTTATATTTATTTATTTACCATACTTATTTTATAAACATGGTATTTAATCCATGATATCAATATTAATTTGTTCCATGATATTCATCCCATAGGCTTCATCTAAATAAAACCTCCTTTTTAAGTTTTTTTAAATATAAAAAGGTTTCTGGAGTAAATATAAAAAGAATTTTTAGTTCTTTACCATACATCTAGTTTATATATTTTTTTATTTTTTTATGATAGCTCTGGAGTAAGAATAAAAATAGATTTTATTTATTTACCATACCTCATGTTTATTTATATTTATATTTATTTAAATTTAAAATATTGCAATTTTGATGGGGAAATATTTATGTCTTTAAATATTTTAATTTATCCATAGAATATGGGTTTTCTTTTTAAAGATTCATTTTACAAATATTTAATTAAAAAAAATATTAAATTTTGGGTTTTGATTGTTTGTGTTGAATTAACTCTTTTCCTTTGATTTAGGAAATGGTATTAACTTTATTAAAAAGTAAAGATGTCTAAAATTTTACTTAATTTGGAAATTCAATGTGGTAAATTTTTTTGTCAAGGGTAAATTTATGATCCATTCAAATTCACATATATAACTTATTATCCATTCAAATTACATAAATAATATATAGTTGTATTTTAATAGTTAATCTCAGTCCGTTAATAAGTTAAAAAAGTTATATAAAATTCAAGATTAGGTTAATGCTTTGTGACGTACCCAACATCGAGGTCATACTGCGCTGTAGATTGCACTGGGAATCCCAATGTAGTGCATTAGCCTAATGTCTTTCATCTCGAGCTCTCAAGCAAGGTCCTCCTTACACATTCATATGAACTTCTTTGACAATATCAAGAAGACATCCTCAACATATAGCACCAAAACGAGCAACTCAACCTCAACAAGTACATAATACATGGGACCTTCTTGATATTGTCAAAGAAATTCTTCTTCAATAAAAGGCATTCTTCAATATGCATAAATGGAACCCCCTCCCATGCACTTCAAAGTTCTAACACTACTCAAAATACACCTTTACCTTACTCCATGTGATGTATGAATGTCACAAAATCAACTCCTGGAATACACCTTTACCTTACTCCATACTTCCTAGGTGAATTTTAAAAATAAAATATAATCAACTTTTAACACATTAATAACTCAATATAATGGTAAACATTAAAAAATATATATATAAAAGATACTTATATTATGAAAAATTTGCTAGCGATACTTCTCAGAGTGTAAGATACTTTTCAGAGTGCACATTCAGTGTATTCAGTATACTTATACTACTCGAGATCTCGGTTTAGATAATACTTATATTCGGTATATTTATACTACTCGACAATAACAAACATTTAAAAAGAAAAACCTTTGATACTTCTCAGAGTGTAAGATACTTTTCAGAGTGCACATTCAGTGTATTCAGTATACTTATACTACTCGAGATCTCGGTTTAGATAATACTTATATTCGGTATATTTATACTACTCGACAATAACAAACATTTAAAAAGAAAAACCTTTGGATAGATATAAGATACTTATATTATGACAAATTTGTAAGCAATACTTTTCAAAGCTTAGCTTCTTGAAAAATATGAAAACATGAATTTTAAAAATAAAAAATAATAAACTTTTAACACATTAATAAGTAACTCAATACAACAACAAACATTAAAATATATATATATATATATATATAAAAGATACTTATATTATGAAAAATTTGTGACACTCTTCAACGTGCAAGGAGTGTAAGATATCAGAGTGGAAGATACTTTTCAGAGTGCACATTCAGTATATTCGATATACTTATACTACTCGAGATCTAGGTTTAGATCGGTTTAGATAATACTTATATTCAGTATATTTATACTACTCGGGATCTCAGTTCAGATAATACTACATTCTGATTTTTTTTTAGGTCTGTTCAATGTTCACCTTCTTCCGAAAAGTGCTCCCCTAGCTGCTTTTTAAAAGCATGTTAAAAATCTATGTATTTTTTTATTCCTCTCCTCATCAGCAGCTTTTTAATAGAAATTTATTTCAAAAAATCTATAATCTAAATAATCGATATCGAACTATCGAACGTAGGGTCATGGCCAAATATACTACTACCTCCTCAACAACATTTAAATGAGGTGTCGTACGGAACGCTAATCATCATTTCATTACTAGGGAAATTAACACAGTATTTCAAATATCAAAGGATTTTGAGATGGAGATGTTTACATTCTAATATTAGTAGACATAAACATTGATTTTTTTATGAATTTTATTACAATGATTTTTTAATTATTTAGTAAAGGAAATTAATAATTCATTACCCGAACATAGCTGTTAAAAAACTAGTCATTATGAACTAGCTGTTAAAAATAGCTATTTCTTAATTTTCTAAGGACTAGTTCTTAACAGCTATTTCCAATTAATTATGCATCTCCACTATCTATTCATCAAGATCAATTTGTTTCCCCACTTTGATCTGAGGATGACTTTGACCGGAGGATGAAACATCACTTTGATCTAAGGATGACTTTGACAGGAGGATGAAACATGACTTGAAACGGAGGATGAACCGCATTAGCTAGTTAAAAATGTCGAACAAATCCTAATTATGTGATTAATCCAAAAATCATTCATCAAATCCTAATTATGTGATTAATCCAAAAAACATTCATCTAATTTAGATACTTATAAAGATATATTATGTCTGTTGTCATTTGATCTATAGTTATACTTTTAAGTTATTATGTGATTAATCCAAAATACATTCATCTAATTTAGATACTTATAAAGATATATTATGTCTGTTGTTATACTTTTAAGTTATTATGTGATTAATCCAAAATACATTCATCTAATTTAGATACTTATAAAGATATATTATGTCTGTTGTCATTTGATCTATAGTTTCGTTTTCAACATACTATAAGTTCATCACTAAGCCACCTAAGTTAAGTAGTTGTCTTTTTAGAAATATTTTTTATTATAAACATATTTTTCATATCATATTTATATTGTTATAAATATTTTTCATAACATATTTTTGATGTTATAAATATTTTTCATCATATCTATTTTCAAGTTAAATAGTAATTAAAATTTTAAAATGTTTAATAAAATAGTAATGAAAATACTTGACATAATATTGTCTTAAACAACATTTTTTAAAAACCATAATTTTTAAAAGACTTACACTGGTGTTTAGAGAATTGAATCAAAATAGGACTTACACTGGTGTTTAGAGAATTGAATCAAAAAAGCAGAATTGAATCAGAAAAAAGCACTTACACTCGTGTTTAGAGAATTGAATCAAAAAAGCAGACAAAGATGTCTAAAGAGGTTGATATTTTATTACAGATCTTTTGATTTTCACGAATTCTTCGACATTCATGAGATTCCATGGTACTCATAATAGTCAGGATCTTTGATTATCGGTCTATGCATGTTCATTGAAAGGTAACTTAAATAATTCTGGTAGGTGAACCTGTATGTTTTGTATGTCGAGATATCAAATAATTGAAAAGGCAGAGAAAAGGTAATTAATGATCATACGGAAAGGATGAGGTATGATCATCGAAGCATGAAGAGAACAACCCTTCAAGAATAATAATTGGGTAGATCAACGGGTAGAGATGCATGGAGAGAACCCTTCGAGAATAATCCTTTTCATCTATCTCAAACCACCACCAAGCCCAATGGGTAGAGATGCATGAAGAGAACAACCCTTCGAGAATAATCCTTTTCATCCAAGGCTGCCACCAAGCCCAAACTCATTAGATACAATGATCAAAGGGTATCAAAATAACATGTGTCAAGTATATCAAGATACTATATATGATGGACTGGATGATAGAAAGGCAAGATACTATATATGATGGACTGGATGATAGAAAGGCTATCATTAAGGCTAATAAAATCAAGAAAATTTTGCTATTAACACACTTTGGTAAACACACAAAGAATGGCAAAGATGATCTCCATGAAGTTCATTAGTCAACAACAGGTGACTTTTGAATTTCCAAAAGCACACTTTGGTGAACACACAAAAAATGGCAAAGATGATCACACGAAGTTCATAATTCATTAGTCAACAAAAGGTGGCTTTTAAAATTCCAAAAACAGACGACCAATTACAATCTACCCAGCCATATTATAACAGTACTATATGCAACCACTTAGAGAGTACTATATGCTACCACTTGAATTTCCAAAAACAGACAACCAATCACAATCTACCAGGCCATTATAACAATATTATATACCACCACTTAGAGAGTAGTACTATATGCTACCACTTGGAGGGAAGAGGGAAGGAAACTAATTGTCTCAAATGAAATTGGAGTCATGAAATTAGACTGTAAAATATAATAGATATGAAGACCCAACATTGCACCGCTTTAAAATAACAAATGAAACGAAAATAGAGCTCTCCGACCGAAAAACTGAAATCACGTAAGATACCATTCAAAATATAACGGTAATGAAACACCACCAAACATGTCATTAGTATCAATTCAATCTCATAAATGCATAGTCACATGTCATTAGTATCAATTCAATCTCATGCATGCATAGTCACATGACATGCATAGCATACGAAAATACAATACTCAACAAGACACGCATACCCCTCAAACAAGACAGGAGAACATAATCTATATGTAAATTCTCGGATTTAACCTGTAAGAGCTCTTTCCATACCACTAAAAATGATAAAATAGCACTGAAAACTACTTTTTTTTATAATCAAATATGTAGGAAATGGCTAGGACTAGACTAATTGGTTTGAGTAAGATTTAATCCCTACCAAGTTTCAGCTCCAAACATCTTAGGGAGTGATTGACGATAGAAGCCACTTATGGTAAAAATAAACTTTGCACAATTTTGGTGATATACCATCTCACTAGTAGGTACATTGTTCTTTTGTCCCATAAAAAAGCCGTCCCCAACCTAGGCTCAACCTAATTTCATATATTAACATAACAATATGAAAATAAGATAATAATATGAAAAATATTATAATAATAATAATATCAAAATTAGTTCTTTCCACATAACTAATAAGATAATAATATGAAAAATATTATAATAATAATAATATCAAAATTAGTTCTTTCCACATAACTAAAAATGAGATAATATGAAGCCTATCTTTTTTTTCTTTCGTGTTGTACCAAAGATGAATAACTCATTGGACGATGAATCAATGAATCAATAACATTAAAGTAATCTAAGGCAAAGCCTGATCAAACCTATTATGAAAACTATTTTTATCAAACCTATTATGAAAACTATTTTTTATAATCAATTAAGACATGGCTAAGACATATGTCCAATAGGCATCCTGGATACAAACCCCAAGAGTGTTGGATCAATATCCTATATGTCAAACACAAACACAAATGCACTAGAACATGTCACTCGCATGTGTCAATCACATGTTTGGCACATGTACCATGATTAGGACACAAGCATGTACTAGAGTGTTCATGTCCAAGTGTAAAGCATGCACACACTAGGGATACATGTCCTAGACTGTGGTCACACTATGACATATTTAGCACATGTCTGATGTGTCCCACAGATTGTATGTTCATATCCATATCCATATCCCATGTGTCAGGCATGGTCACAATGACATATTTAGCATATGTCCTATGTGTTCCACAAATTGGATACAAAAACAACACACACATCCGTAACTGTTGAGTTCAGATTACTAACAAAAACATCATTCAACCAAAATGAAACATCATGCAACCAAAACATTTTGGTTGCCTAGAATGTAGACGAACTGTTGAGTTAAGATTACTAACAAAAACATCATTCAACCAAAATGAAACATCATGCAACCAAAACATTTTGGTTGCTTGGTTGCCTAGAATGTAGACGTAACTGAAAAATAAAAGTTGAAAAAATAAAAATAAAAAGTGCTAGAGAGAAATACAAAACTTAGCATTTGCCCTTTAGTGCATGCATGTTTATGGTAGCAATGCCATTATGATAATAAATGGTAGGTTACAACTGATCATAACCATTACCAAGGAAACCAGATGGCAGTGGATGTCCATCCTGTTTAAAGAGAATGAGAGAATGCCCAGATTGAAGGCATTTCAAGTATACTATCAGAGGCTTCTAATACACTATACTTTACGATTGAGCACTACCAACGTCACAAAAAGAATTTTGTTTTCTGCCTTCAAGATTTTTTTAGTTTTCTTGAAGAAAGAGAGCAGATGGTCCATGCTCTGAATCAAGAGTGTTTAGAATGGGAGGAATGAGAGAGGTGCAAGATAAAGTGACACGGAATGTGGTGTGCAGAGTAGAATGTAAAATGTAAGTGCAGCGCAAGAACCAACAAAGAGAAAGTGGGGATAAACTACCGCATCCCTCTATCACTACATCACTCATCCACGATTTCGTGATGCAGGGCAACGAAAAGAACTAGAAGTGTCACCGGGGCATGGACCCCACCCAAAACGATAAATGTTAATCCGTGGCACAAGATAGATCCGTGGCTTTTGTGGAAGCCAAAACAAATGACATGTTGACACCTGACAAAAAAATGACACAAGCAATGATGAGGAACGAACAGATCAATAGAACGTAGAACAATTCCATTCTTGTAGGGATTTTAAGAGATGATGTTGGCTTACTTCAATTGGGACAGTTCAAATCCAAGCCCATGTATAAATTGAAAATTCGAATACAGGATTATGTACTCTGTACAAAATTAAATAAGCCAGTTAAATTTTAGGAATCACGGCCATATATACAAGTGTCTGTACAACAGTAGACTTAAAACCTGTTTGTGCGTGGAATAAGTTCCGGATCTTTTAAACCTTTAATAATATATCAAAGTGCTGTGTGTGAATTTCTATTTTTCATATCAATTGCAGTTTGTTGGTTGTCACACGTACACTGATCTTCAGGAACTGTACCTGCATTAATGGCATTCAAAGGATCAAAGCCTGGACCTGTGCCTGCATCAATGACGTTGGAAGAATCAAAGTCTCGTTGACAAAAATTATGGATATAAAACATATATTGGCCAAAAGAAAATATGCATATATTTTGTTGAGAATTCTTACGCTGAGAGACATGAAAAATATGGGAGGTAATGTAATAGAAGACTTACAAACTTGATTATTACCAAGTAGACGCATTCCCCGTCGTCCATTTGATGTGTTGACATTAAAGGAGTTGAGATACTTGAGTCACAAATCTAACCACCTTGAGGCTTTGAAAATACTGAAGACCAGTAGGCTTCAACTTTATCATCTGTTGTTTCTCCTAGGTTTCCTTGAAATATTTAAATTTGTTCCACATATAGTTTATTCATAAGCATTAATGGTTGTATTATAATACTAAGATTCCAACCATGTTAAGGTATATATGGAGCCTTGACCACACAGAAGACACCAGAAAACTTGTATTACATGACTTTAAGTTTTTAGGGATCTTTGCAAACTCAAGAACTCCGACACTGCAATTGATTCACATCCAGGAGTTAAACAAGCTCCCTGAAAAAGTAAATCCCATGCTCAACAATCAAAACACTCGACTTTGAAAATTAGCCACAAACGTATAGAACTACAAGCAATTAGGGCCATCTAAAAGGCTTCGCTTAGGACAAAAGCGATTCATGCACATTGTTAACCTTCAATTGCATTCTGCCAAAATCAATTTGAAATCTTCCATATTTAAGGGAATTCAATCTATAGTTTGTTCGAAAAGAGGCATTTAACAGAATAGTTGAAGTTGTTATATTAATACAATAGCTTTGTACTGTGTTGCAGGAGTTTAGAAAACAAATCCAACAAATATTGAGTTTCTTCATCAAGACTAACAAATCCAACAAATATTGAGAGTTTCGAAACTCTCAAGACTAGTGGAATAAGTTCTCGATGTCCATTCTCAAACTTCTGAATTTGACATTGGTTCTTCAATGTTCCTCAAATCTTTTAGCATTAAAGTTTGCTAATGTCATTATTTCCGAAGTTAATTCTATATTCTTAAATGTTACAACACCCAGTCAAATATTTAAATCCTTCAACAAAAAAGTTTAAAAAATGCAGCATGTACAAAGGTGATCTTAGAAATTGAGTAACATCTTCACATATTATTGCCCCAACGCTCACTTTAGTCTTCAGTGGACACAATGGAAATGTAAATATGGATACCTAATGTTTACCAATGCTGCTGATGTTTTGGATTTAAAATTGGGCTCAATCTTGAAAATATATATATATATATATATTAAAAAAAATAGTGAATACATTATATACTAAATCTTTCAGTTTTCACTCCATTATTCAATGGATTTAGAGAATAGGTCACGACTATAGATGATTTCTGACACATTTATGGAGTTTTAAGGATGAACTTTAAAGTAGTGACTACTCACCTCGAAAATTTGGAGGAGTCAACTTAAGAACAATTTATGATGGAGTGACCAACTATCAGGGCAGCTTCACGTAGATCCTCCACTCACCTAATCAAAAGTGTGCTCTTTAAGTGTGTATTTGACCAATCTTCCTCTCATCCATCACAAGTTCTCAAATTGACTCTTCCAAATTTACGAGGCTAAGCAGTTTCAGTATGATTGTAATAGGGGTGACAAAATTCAAAGACCAAATTATGGAAATTGGTATTATATTATATACATGTTCTTATCATCACCATAAGTTCTCAAATTGAGACTTCCAAATTTACAAGATTAAGCAGTTTCAATGATGTTTGTAATAAAAGGTATTAATAGGAGTGACAAAATTCAAAAACCAATTCATGGAAAATGGCATTATATTCTATTCACCATGTTCCTCTCATTCATCATAAGTTCAAATTTATGAGATTAATCAGTTCCAATGATGTTTGTAATAAAATGTATTAATCGGGGGGGCAATGATGGCAGGCACTGTCAAGGATTCAGAATGATTCAGAAAAACAGCCACTGTTGGATCCAGTCCAGTTATCAATAAAGAGCAAGCCGGGCTTTTTTTTTCAATCGATCATTTTATATGAAGATTTTGCCAACTGTGGGTTCCAATAAATTTACAGAATTATTGGCTTTAAGACAGTTACTACCCACTGCTATAGAGGAACATGAAAGGAACATTCATATATTTTTATGAGTGTAATTTGAAGATCAGGGATCAATGAAACTGGTTAATTGTAAAATATTCATTTCTAAAATGAAGGAAATCGATTAAGTTCATAAAAAATACCTTCAAACTTTCAAAGTAATATCGCTCTCAATCATGTTCTTCGTGAACATAATATAGAAAGCAGATCTACTCTCAAAGGAAGTATATCATGTCAATTTTTGAAGCTTACAAAGATACTGCAAGAAAACTAAAAGGCATGGGATTTTAAATTGCATAAAAATTCCATCTATAACAAGCTCAAGGGGATTTCTAAACACAATTTGAATATCAGCAAACATAATTAAGCAACATACAACTAAAAATGAAACAATGTTCTAATTTCAAATAGATTTAAATATTTATTATAATAAAAAACTAAGAGGAGAATCAACAAACAAAAATTTGAAGCAAACTTGCTTTAGTTTCAAATCCTTGGGTGTGAAAAGATTGTAGCTCAAATATCTCAGCTCCTTTAGTGTCAAATCAAATGTAGTTTAAAAGAAATCACCATTTTCCGCTAAGGAAACTCCACACATTTCAACCAATTTTGATCTGCCATTTGTTCCCTCTTGTCCACTGCTCCAAAAGAAAAGGAATCAATTAATGAGTTGCAAATAATAACAAGCATACATAAAGAAAACAACAAAGCTTTTTCATGTGCATATTATGTTTACATAATCAAATAATTTTCTTGTTTTGATATTATATTTTAATTTATATCTGGATTTTACAAATCAATAGTGTACCCAATTTGATTAACAAGTATGATAGAAGGAGCATTGCGTTTCCCTTAATAGTGGAAGTAAATAGTTGCTAATGTAATAGCAATTCTCAATAACAGAAAAACATGCAGTTGGGACCAAGTAAATGGATAAAACTAATAAATATTCCAGGCATATTGTCACTAGACGTTATACGCAGGTTCTAAAAGTCCTAAATAATCCGAAAGACCGATACTTATATGGCATAGTTCATACCTTTTAGGACAAAAAATTTTGTTGTTTCTATATACCACAAGGACCACGATTTGTTGTTTTTACACACATTAAGGACCACAAATAAAAATAAATAAAAATAAATTCCTTTCTTGACTATGGTTGAAGACAAAAAAATAATGCAGTAGAACTGTACCACGGAGGAAGATTATTTATTATTTGAATGGATTATGTGATATTCCAACAAACTATTTGCTAATAGCAACTTTCCAAGCTTTGCATAATATCATATCATTAGCCCTTCAGTTATTTCCATTATTTTTAAATCTCACCTTAATTTTGCAATATTAGGCTTGTAGAAGTTCCTATACAAACCTAGATTCAAAAAATATCACTGTTACAAACTTATTGCACTCTCCTAGTCTTAGGGTTAGGGTTCTGACGCATTAAGTACAACACTCTTAAAAACGATGCAGAAAACAACCTCCTATCGCAGTCAACAGGGTTCCGACATAACAACAACACAATCACCTGGGGGTGGAACTTCAAAACCTTTACGCACAATACAGAGCTAGGGTGAGCCCTAACGAGTGATAAACTCTAAATTCTGAGGCAGTATTCCATTAAAGCAAACTGTGATTATATTATACAGAAATAAACTAACCCATTCATCAGCAGTGAAACCAATATCCAGCGTTAGGTGCAGTACTTTTTGATCTCAAACGAGGATATAACCTTCTATTACTGTCAACAAGGTTACGACGTAACAACGCCACAATCAATTGTGGATAGAACTAAAAAGTCCTTTCGCCCAATACAGTGCTAGGGCGAATAAAAACGAGGGACAGACTCCAAATTTTGAAGTAATACTCCATTAAAGCAAAAACTCAGATTTAACTATCCCAAAATCAATTGATCGGCTTTAAAACTAGCTAATCAACTTTACACCCAACCCATTCATTAGCAGTATCATCAATAACCAGCGTCAGGTGCAACATTCTACCTAAACTGATATTTTTAAACCATACAGAAGACAAATTCCAGTCACTGTCAACAAGGTTACGACATAAATACCCTTTCGCCCAGTACAACATTAGAAAGAGACTTAAAAAGGACTAAAACTCCAAATTCTTATGCAGTATTCGATTAAAGCAAACACTCCTGAATACCAACCAATCTGCTTAATAACCAGTTAATCAACTAACTAACCAACCCATTCATTAGCAGTGAAATCAATAAATAAACTGGTGGACGATAAAACAGCAAGACGGATAACAGGTACCATTGTCAATGAAAAAACGACTGGTACTCGGTCCTCAACAAGAAAAAGCAAACAGATCCATCCAAAGCGGATCGCGGAGAGGTGATGATGGCCCTGCTATAAAGCGCCCGAGACATTCGCTGAGTGCCACCTCCCTATGTAATCGAAGAAACCCTGATCTCCGGCACATAGCGATATAATCGAAGAAACCCTCGCCCTTGGCACATCGCTATGCGATGAAGAAACCCTCACTCCTCATTAAATAGTTATGTGATAGGAAAAGGTAGGAAAATTTAACCGTAGTCGCCATGGGGTTGGGTTAGTCGGTAACAAGCACAGGTTAATTTGTCATGCGGGTTAGTTTCGTATTGATGATCTAGGGTTGATTTAGAAATAGGAATTTTCAAAGTAGCATTTTTTATGCGTTAGTTTAATTGTTTTGTTTTATTTTTATGTTTTGTTTTTCAAATGGGTAAGGATTTATTGAAATAAATTTCCTGTATTGAAAACGGATTTTAAATAATAAAAATTAAAATTTATTTAAAATTTTAAAATGCAAAATAGTTAGTCAATTTTTATTTTTATTTTAATCCGATTATAGTGGACTAGCGTAATTCTTGATCTTTTAACTCTAGATATATTAAACGCGAAGAGGGATCAAATCTCTTAAGGTGCAAATCTTTTTTCTGATTGCAAGGTGCAAATCTCTTTTCTTATTGCAAAACTTGAAGAAAAGTTTGCACCTTAAGAAATTTGATCACTCTCGGAGCTTGATTACAAAATTTGAAGAAAAGATTGCACCTCAAGAAATTTGATCGCTTTCGGAGCTTGATAGATCGTGAGTTGACATGGATCTAGGCAGGCTCATTTAATTATTAATTTTATTTTTATATAATTTCACTGAGTCAAAATGTTTTAATCAATAAATTATTTTTTATTTTTATGTAATTTGACTGACTCAAAATGTTTATATAACATAATATGACTAGACATTACAACAACTCTTCCATACTAGGATGGAGAGTGTCTCTTGGCCCAAAATGTAAATAAATAAATAATAATAATAATAATTTGATTATGAAATGAGAGATGAATTTTGGGCATGTCCTATTGATGAGCCATGGTATGGTATGGTTAATTACGCCGGAGACGTTTTCTTTGCGGGCTTGGGGTGAGCAAACACTGTTCACCCCAGCCAATAAACACTGTTTTTCTACAGCGCATGGAACCAATTAAAATTGGACACGTGTTTGTATAATCTCTGTTCAATTGCGCCGCTAGCTGCACCAGTTGCTCCTAAGCGAGTAGGGATCCACTGTCAGATATTATCTAACCCTGAATTTCTGGCCGAGGGGACCGCCATTGAAGATCTGGAGAAGCCCGACAGGGTTTTGATAGGCGGGCGGGAGACCGCCGAGGGCCAGAAGGCCGTCGTGGCGCTGAAGGCGGTTTATGCTCACTGGGTACCGGAGGACTGAATCATCACCCTTCCAGCAGCTTGCAGTCAACGCCCTGGTTGAGCTTGAAGGACGACTGACACGCTTCCAGAAGACTCGTCCCTCTGTTAGATCCCGTGGCCGTGGCTGTGGCTATGGCCATGATCTTGTCAAGCTTGTGAAAAAAGGACCAGTGAACAAAGTTGAGTCCTCTGTTACCGGAGGACCGAATCATCACCCTTCCGGCAACTCGCAGTCGACGCCGTGGTTGAGCTTGAAGGACGACTGACACGCTTCCAGAAGACTCGTCCCTCTGTCGGATCCCGTGGCCGTGGCTGTGGCTGTGGCTATGGCCATGATCTCGTCAAGCTTGTGAAAAAAGGACCAGTGAACAAAGCTGAGTCCTCTGTTCGCGGCGCGGCGCTTCTCTAGCTTGTAACGGCGCTTAAGATTCTCGACCTTGTCACGAGCATTGCTTCATGGTCTTCCGAGCGATGTTGGAGGCGTTGTCGATGGGCATTGACTCGTGCGCACGATGTCGTCCCGACCTTTGATCTTGAGGTATCCCCTTGATGTCGGCGCATTTCTCTCCATAGCCGTCCCGAGCAGCCCTCGACACCGTGGACGGGTGCCATTCGAACCGGGACATCGACGATGTCGATCCGCCCACCACCGCCTCGCCTTGCCATACTCATTTTCATCCTCGCTCACGCCCTACGAGAGCTCGGCCATTGCCTCGCCGGACGCGCTACGGCATTTCCAAGAATGTTGCAAAAGAAAATGAACTCACGTACTGTCATTGTCGTTTTCGAGAAGTCGAAAATGAGGGTTCAAAATAGGAATAGGGATAGGGTCGAGCCGAAGGACTCGCTGTCCGACGATGGGTTTTTTGATGGATTTGAGTACTTTTTCATTGAAAGGCTAGAGGAAGCTGACTCAAGAAAGTTCTCAAGGAAGAACAGAAGGTGAACCGAGATGCAGAGGATTTGATCAAGTGGGTGAAGCGGCCTCGACGAGGATTGACGATAGGGTTTTAGACGACTTGCTTTCACGATCGGGAAGAATTCAAGTAAGAGAACATAATATTATTTGCATGAAAGGTGGGGAGAATGATCCGTTATGCGTAAAATCATTGCGGATTTTGATCTTGTCCATTGGATTAAGCTTTGTAAATTGGCATAAAGATACGAAAAAGCATGCTAAGCAGAAATTCAATTTTGTGTAAATGTTTCGACAAACATTTTTGATTCTGAGAGATTGAGGTAAATATTATATATGGCAGAGCTTTCAAACGCCTACACATCATTGACTGACATTTTTGGTTTTTTATGGAGTCATTACCGGCAAATTTTGAGAAGATTTGGACAAGGCCCCAAAGGGGTGAATCACAATGGGATCAAGCTTTCGGCCATGAAGGGGAGGCTTTTTATCTTCGGATTGATATCGTCATGGTATTTTTCCGAACATCGGGGTTTTCATCGTTGAATAAGTACTTGCTGAGCAACTACGGTTTCAAGTATCCCATATTTCTTACAATGTGTCACATGATTGCGTGTGCGCTGTTGAGTTACGTTGGAATCGCATGGTTGAAACCGTCGCCGATGCGAGACGATTCGATCCCGGCTTCTCGCCGGTTTCTTTTAACCAGACTCCGTGGGAGCTACTACGCCTTTCTTTACTTTCGTGCTCTTTGCCTACTTGGTGACCTTCAAACGAGAGGCGTGGGTGACCTTCAAACGAGAGGCGTGGGTGACCTTCAAAGCGAGAGGCGTGGATAACTTATGCCACGCTTCACTTTCGTAGTTGCGGGAGTTGTGATTGCCGATGGAGTAAGTTTATTTATTTTTCTATTTTAATGACGGCTTTGGCAATTTTGATAATTTTCTCGATAGAATGACAGGTGTTTAACTTCATGAGCATTTTTTGTGTGCACATCATTGCATTGCATTACTTCTCTATGCTGAAAATTTGGTAAAATTACCATACTTATTTGTTAAAAAAGTCCGATCTTCCCGCTAAATCCATTTGGGAAGCCTACTTTCCGTGATGACATCTCGATCTAGTCAATATATAACATAACATAACTTTAGGGTTACTTAATCCCGGTTGCTAAATTAATATGAAATTGATGTGATTCGGTATGTTGCCTTTGACGTTGTTCTTTCAAGAAAGGGAAAGCCTAATTTGTCGAGCGGCTATGCCGTTCTCGTGACCTTTTTCCTCTTTTATGAAGTTCTTTGCGTCAGTCATCAACTAATTAGTCAAATCAAGTTATCGGGTATTGGATCCACAATATTTTTACATAATGTTAGTGTTGTTTTAGATTCCTTACTAAATCAACATGAAATTCATCCGATTTAGGTCTTGCACTTTGCACTATACTCTATCATCAATTTATTGAGACACGGAAAACTAAATTTCTTCGGAGGTTATGCTTTGTTTGTTTTATCCTTTACTTGAAATAGCTAATGAGTTGCATCGAAAAATTAGTTGATGATCGATCGTGATAAAAATTAAAGTTGCTATTGGGATTTTATATATCCGAAAACAATTGTGATTTAGTTGTAGTAATTGTTGCATCAATTTAGGGTTGCATTATATGAAATTTTTTCCGGTTTACATGTCGCTTTGGCTCGCTTCATCCATAGCGGTTTGTTGAGATGGGGAAACTAAATTTCTTCGTAGGCATTGCGGCATTCTTTGATCTTTTCTTTTGGGTTTTGTTTTTGCCTCATTGTCTCTCTTGTAGAACCTCTTTTTCGAGCTTATGCTCTCTTTCTCGCTTCTTTTTCTCGGAGACACATTTAGCACTTCAATGGACAATATTATTTCTTTTATTTTTTACGATGAGTCAAGAGGGTCGTATCACTACTCGTTCACTTATATCACTTGTACTTTTTTTTCATTTGTAGTTTTTAGCGAAGATGCTCTTACCACTTGGATGTTCACTTATAGTCGTTTTACTTTTCTTGTCACTAGTTGACATTGACATCTAAATGTAAATTCAATTTTTTTTTCTTGAAATAGTGCTGATGACTTGCTCTTCATCGACGTAAAATTTAATAACCGCAATGAACTTCAATTTGCTATTATAATTCTATCATTCGAAAATAGTTGTTATAATTTATTCAGATATATATGATCATACAAACTTTGCGATCATGCAAAGTTTGGTATCGAATCCATTAAGCAGGAATTAAGTACTTTATAGACGATCACATAAAGGTCTCCAATCATGCAAATTTTGCCACTGGGTCACCAAGCACGACAACTAACGGATTGTAGTTTTAAAAAGTTAAGTTGTCAATATAACAATATAGAACAATATAACAAGTTTCCCTCTATCATAAAATCTTCATTAAATTACCAATAAAACATGATTCAAAATTTAACTTGTGCACTTAGAGTAAGGATAACATGTAATTTTATTATATGAGTGTTTGCTCATTAAAAAAAACTAATACTAATAGGCATCAATGTTGAAATGATGAGTATCCTGTAAAATATCTTCATCTTCATAAGAGGCGTCAATGTTGAAATGATGAGTATGTGTAGATATTTCTATGTTTGCAATGTCTTTTACTAGATCTATCACATAAGTAATCAATGATGAATCAATTGCTTCAATGTCTTTTACTAGATCCATCACATAAGTAATCAATTGCTTCGATACACCGTCAATGATGAATCAATTTCCACAATCCTTTGCATTCGGCGAGAACCAATAAATAACCGAAATTTATAGTTCAAAATTCAAAATGGTCTCGAGGTAATTTAAAATGTTGCCAATGTTACTCGATATGCATATACAAAAAAATAATCCCACAATATTGTGGTTAATTGAGGACTTATGCAAGATATATGGATAATTTAGATGTGATAATGTCATTTTTCATCTTCATCTTCACAATTCACATCAACTGTCGAAATCTTTGACGAGTATCACGTAGATATCTCTATGTTTGGGATGTCTTTTACCGGGTCTATCACTTTCTTATGCATTCTTTCTCTGTGGTTGGGAAATAAGTGCGTTGTAAATCAATGACTTGTCGAATGAGACATTGTAGGCATCCAAGCCTTTATCTTGGAACCAATCCAAGAGGTCTTGCACGATTGGATTTCCATGTATGACCCCATCGGTCCCATTGAGACCAGGTCAAATTCCCATGTTTAGTTACCCAGTGGGAAAGCGAGTTCGACCCATAGAAAATAGGGGGAGTGCCAAGTTTGCAAAAGCCGTTCGCGATACTTTTCAACCTTGTGGCCTAATATAACCTTGTAAAGTTCAGGACACACTAGACCAGAGTGGCCATGGCGAGTGGTAGTTGCAATAGCGAGAATTATTCGCACTGCCTATGAACTTGGCCTTGAGCTTATCCACCTCGGGTATGATATAGTTCCTTGCTCGCATATTAGCAAGTCCAGCGATAAGATCCATGTGATAATTTGTATCATCATCCTCGCATTGCAAAGAAGCAACCAAACTTTTAGATCGAGTTTTCTTCCCATGGATAGTGTTGAATTGGAACATCAATACCCTTTCAATATAATATTTTTATTTGTGAGAGGAAGACTCTGTATAAATAGTAGAGCATAATAGAAATCTTTAATGAGCAAAGTTAGAGGATACCTTTTCAAACTTAATAGGATTCATGCGAAAGTCCAAGGCGATTTTGAACACCATGTTGCAGAGTGGTGATCAATTTTTTCAATCGGTTCAGCCTCATCAACATCATACAATGTAGAAGAAGGGGTTCACATTTGTAGCTTTCTCATCTCGTGACAATCTTCACCCCTTCTTTGCGCTTGAAAACTGGAATATGCACTTTGTCAACCACTCGCGCCAATTTCCTTGAATTTGGATCTCGAAGCCCATTCAGGAATGGGAATGCCATATGTATTAGCTTTTTAAAAATTGAGGCTGCAAGAATTAGGGGACGTGTGATCGCGATCCCGAGAAGAAAAGTCTAGGGCCTTTGGGAAACGCTTGGGGAGCTGTACTGAATGGTGCACCTTGTCCGGAAGTTGCATTTTTCAGGGAAGTTTGAAAGTAAAGTGCTTTTCGCATACGATTGAAAATAATCCTCAAACTCGGATCCTCAAAATGATTCAGTGATTTGCAAATCTAGATTACTCGAAATTCAATTTGTTTTTGTAAATAGTGAACTGTGCTAAGATTCACTGGAATGCAAAATGGAAATAAAAAGTATAAAATTAGACAAAGAAAAGGTAAAGGAAAAAAGAGGGGATTATAGCCCAAGAGACGCAATCTTCAAATGTTAGACATTTGTGTGAAACCAAACAATCAACGACAAACTCCGACGAATTGTCGGGCCCGAGCATCCCTCTCGAGACTTGAAAAAGTGGATCAAACTTGGCAAAACAGGCTTTCACAACTTCTTGCCCAACGATTCCACCAAACATAGCTGCCATGGGATTCAACACTGCATGGGAACCACTTGCAAAATATTTGAACACATTTACATTTTCATCAATGACACTAGCATCCAACTTAATCAGGAAGTTTTCACTGTCACTTAACGCCTTTGCCACATCAATGAATCTACTAGCATCTTGCTTTGATGCAGCACAGGGGAAGCGCCCAAATTGATGAAAAAATTTATCTAGAGCACGGAAAGCCAAGTGTAAAAGTAGAGGGCGGTCAAATTTGGAAAAATCACTGAGAAGAAACTCGCTGAGATTTTCAAGCGCTTCGCTTCGGTGGCTTAAAGTTTAGGAGCTTGGATTTCTTAACCTTAGTGACTATGCCACCCATCTCATAGCGTCCAAAGTTGGTTCTATCTTCCTCCAGGTGCAAAGAATATGGTTTGACATTCACCACTTTACTTGGCTTGCCATCATTAAGCTCACTCATACCTTTAACTTCAGAGAAAACAACAAGATCCCCATCCTCGAATTGGAGCCTCTCCTCATCATCCACACGGGACACTAGAGGATGATTGTCATTATTAATAGAAGCAATGATACCCGTTTATGCTTCCTCCCCATTCACATCAAACACGAGTAAACTCCTCGCCCCGAAGTCACACAACACATCGCCAAACACCCCCTGAATATCAGCTTTGATAAATGCGATTGACGGTTTATGATTATGGCGGAAATCATTGTATTCAATGGCTTTCTCAATACTTGTGTTCCGTGAACACAACCACCTGAAAAATGCAATTCATTACTATTGGAAGTTCCATCATTTAATTTGATTTGAGGCTAATTTAATTTACTGGGTAGCAACTTACTCGGAAAGAAGACAACTATTGGTATTCTTGTTTCAGCTTTTACATGTTCATTAAAGACAACTATTTAAATCCTTCTTGGTTAATAATTTGGGTTACTGTTTGGATCAATTTCGCTAATGTACATTTGCATTTTTGCAAAACCTATTAAGAATTACTAATGGGCTATTTTGTGTTGCCCCTAGTGTATTTGAGATCAATTAATTGTTTCTCTCAGGTTGACAAAGGCTCAAATCATGGGGGTTAATCTCGTGCTTTCTAGGTGTTGGCAAGGTATCAAGTTTTATGTACATACTGGAGTCTTTGATCTTGATATACATAACAAGATCTTTTGATTTGGAGTTTGGTGACGCTCATGGTTTGAACATAATTCCATATTTATTAGGAATCAAAGAATTCAAAGTGTGGCTTGGAAGGTACATGCCATATTTATCAATTTGGGTATTTGGGTTATTGTCTATTCATGTGATGGGTTGTCCACATGGGAATCGAATTTTTATTGAAATAATAGTTGATTAGTTATAAGATGAATATAAATGATTGTTTGGCCTTCTCTCCTCTGTAAAATGATGTGTTGTGGTACACAAATGATGTGTTGTGTCAGTGTACTAGTGCGAATAATAAATTATAGTGAATAAGTAAAAGGATCATAAACAGATCCAATATCTCATGTTTGGAATCTTAGAATAGTTTCTACTACTTTAAAATCTCCTCTCCTCTCCCCATCCACTCTAAAAAAATGAAAAATGAATTGTGTAAATATGTCTCTTGATGATCGATTGGATTGATATTTGTAAAAATCATGTGGTTTGCTTATATCTTTTCTGTTTTTATCTGTCATTTTTATTAATGAAGGAATATCTTTAGATGTGCCCAATGGTATTAAATGGTTCATAATTGTTGCCCTTGGTAATAATCCATCACCCAGGGATCGATTAGTACAGAGAAATTGTATGAATTTCTAGAGGCTGAGTTGGGTATTTCCTTTGCCATTCGCTCAGCTTGGAGAACAAATCATCAAGGGTTATTCCAGATCTTTGAATACTGAAAGGAGAGGCTGATTTCATGATAGGCTATTCCCACCTTGAAGATGAGTATAAGGGCCGAATTCATCTTCTATAGAGGGTCGAATTCTTTTCAAGGAGACAGATATATTTTCCAGCAGAAAGATCCAAGTCTAAAACTTATTGTTCCAGGAGGGGAAAGAACGTATCCTTGGTTTAACATCTAGTTTTAAACAAAGGCCCGAGTTCCCATTCTCAGAGTCAGATCTTATTCTTATGAGCATACATTATCTCTGTCAATGCCAAATTCATTTTACCAGTGGTTTGATTTCCTACTTGCATTTCAGTGGCTCTAGAAGCAATCCGTGTTGAATAAGGCCGGTATTAATACGAGCACAAGGAGTCCTGCACATATTTGAATTGGCATTAAAAAAAACAACAAAATGAAGGAAATGGGTAGGTTGAGGGCTGCATTCTTGAGAGAAAAATATGAAGAGGAAGTTTTCATTTACATCACTTGGTTAACCACCCATTCTTCGAACTTCCAAAACCCTTGTGATGGCAACACAGTCATATTACAGAGCACAATGAACTGAGCGCAAGATTTGAGATTTTGGACAGAATTCTCAGCAAGAGTGTGGGTGTACTGATCCATCAAACCTGGGATGTTCACCGCCATATTTTTGTGTTGAGTGGCAGAGTATCAAGGATGTTGCTAAGAAAGCAAGAAATATGGCAAGTGCAGAGGGAGATGAGGTGGGCACAACAACATGTACTGAATTGCTAGAAGCCCTTGGATTCAGTCGTTGCTTATTACTTATGGGGTATGTACATGGTTGCCCATGGTTGGACAGTTCATTTGCATCTATTACTCAAGAAGCTCCTCAAAGGACTGCGACAGCTCTTGGCAAGCTGTTGGTTCTAGATTTAGTTGTCCGAAATGAAGACCGACTACCTTGTCGTCAGCTTGGATGGCGTGGGAATCCGAAAAATCTTTTATTCACAGAAAAACTTCCATTTATAAATGTGGATGTCTCATTACATGAGAAATCAGAATTTCTTCCTCGAAGAAACAGAGGAATTGTAGTTTCTCATAGAGATAGGAGATTTAACTCAGTGGACAGCAGGTCTGGTTTTGATAAAGTAGGTATTGTTTCACACAATTCTGACACATCTGCTGGTGTGGTTCTACTGGGGATATTCGTGCAAAAGTAGAGTGTGGGGCATTGAAAAATGATATCAATGACTTTTATGTTGTGGTAATAATCCCCGATTGGGATTTGTAGCACTAATATTGGGTATCTTGGTTTATGATGCCTCAAACTTGAGCGACGTTAATCAACACGCGATTCAATTTGTGGCAACCAATATCAATTCAATTTCTAGAGGTTTGAGAGGGATTGACAACCATTTCTGTATCCTTCTACTCAAATAGGTCAATGAGCCTCACTAATGCGAGCTCAAGTAATGTTTGCTCAACAAACTATCAAGGCCATTTTTCTCTTATTGATAACACAACATAATTCACGCCTCTTCCTTCTGGTGTTCCCTTGCACCTCCCGGTGCAATTGCTAGTAATATCCATGGTAAAGTGGGGTGAATATCCATAGTTAAATGTCTTGTTAATTTTAAGTATTATTTTGATAGTTACAAGTCTTGTTAATTTTAAGTATTATTTTGATTGTGAAATGAGAGATGATTTTTGGGCATGTGGTATTGATGAACCACTATATTGGCCCCATAGTATGGTATGGTTAATAATATCCATGGTAAAGTGGTGGTGAATATACATGAAATTTAAATATCGTTACAAAATTATTATTTTAATCTATATAGTGAAATGGATCTTAATTTATAGCTACTATTTATATCTTATAGATTTTCATATGATATAGGTGTAGATATATCTTAAAAGTAATTATAATATTTTTTCTTTTAAATTTAATAAAACACTGTTATAAAATTGAATTCAAATGAAATATTTAAAAAATATTTTGAGTGTGAAATGAGATATGAATTTTGGGCATGTTGTATTGATAAGTTATGGTATTGGCCCATGGTATTGTAACAAACTCTATTTACAAGTTAATAATATTTATGGCAAAGTGTACGTGAATATTCATGGTTAAACATATTGTTATATTGTTGTTTGTGTGTTTATTAATTAAATTTAAATATGGTTACATAATCATTATTCTATTTTATAAAAATAAAACGGGTCTTAACTTATTGTTGCTATATATTTTAATGTAATATGTATATTATGATTTTTTTAATCTAAAAAAAATATTCGTAATATTATTAATAAAAACAAAATTGCAATGTAACAAATTTGAATTTTATTATTTTTATTACTTTTAACTTTTTACAGACACTACAACATCTTTCTTGCCTCTATACTAATTTTAACCCACATGTAAATGTTTACCAATTTACTTATTAAAAATTGGGCATATTAATATAAATTCAACATATTAAGTCTACATGTGAAAATGTTCACAAACTTTCTTACATTGCATCTACACATTTCCTCTATACTAGGTTGTAAAGCCCATCTTGAACAATAGCCTTAATCTTAAAATAGTTGCGCGATAGGCTTAGTTAAAATTAAGTGTTTAATTTAAAATTTCACATATAAAATGATTAATTTACAACTTATTAATGGTAAAATATTTAACAATATCGTTTTCAAAATATAATTCATCATCTATCAATTTAAATTTAAATAATAAAAAATAGCTTCAATTATTTTTAAATTGAAATTGAAGTTAATTGTGCAATATTGACCCAAAAAAAAGAAGGGAACAATACTTGGCCAAAAATCTAAAAGGTTAGTCTACTCAAAATATGAAGATTAAAATATTTTCAAAGTATTCCACTTTTTATTTTTTTCTCTCTTTTTTTTGGGATCGGTTTTGTCTAAAATATTTTTCTTAAAAAAAAATTAATAATTATTCAAGTTGTGAATCAATCCCTGATGGGGGTGACTAACAGCGGAAATGCTGGGAGGGAGGGGGGCCCACCACCTCCATCCACTTATTATGGTAGTTAAAGTTGGGTGTCATGCACGCTTCATGTTACAAACCTGAGGTGATCATTCTAGAGAATGATAGGATATATGTGGTAAATATGGCTCTGTGGAATGACGTTGGATGCAGGAGGGTATGGGAGTTAATGTGGTGAGAGGGTTTGGAAGTCTGGATGTGCAAGGTGGCAGTATGCTTATGCTTATTTGTACTCCTTGAGTCATGGAAAAGGAAGGAAGCGCTTAAGTCGGCTTTGGCAGTGCTGCCAATTTCTCTATTATGAACCGAAGCACGCGAAATTGGGATCCAGGTTCAAAGTGCTCTCCTCAATCTACCTTCGACGTCTTTGTGGCTCTGTCATGGTGATTGAGGCGGAGCTCGAGCAAAGGGGTAAAATTTTTGGAGAATTTTTCAGGTTTCAACTTTTGGGTAAAGGTTTTGAACCCTGCTTTAAGATTGGTCTTCCTTATTCCCCACGGTTGGTTTGCTTGCATGTATGTCGGTTTTGTTGGTTAGTTCTTGGATTTTAGCGAGGCTTAGTGTTAAATTTTGGAGGGTTTTGGATGTTGGGTGTGGAGCTTGATTATCTTCCTTATTTAGATGTATCGTCGCGTTGGACCCCTGTTCTTAATGGGGCAGCAACGCCACCCGTCGTTTGATCGCCGTCAAGGGGGTCCAGGGGGGCGGCGGTGACCTTTTGGAGCCCCCCTCTAGTAGGGGTGTTTCAGGGGTAGCGCCCCCGAAGCTAAAAACAAATGTAAAATTGTCTTGTAAAATATTGTAATTTCGTAGTCAATCTAGGTCGTTCATTAGGCGGATGATCTGACAATAGAAGTTGTGTTTAGTTTAGGGTTTTTGGCCCTAGAAGGCAACCCCCTCTGTTGTATAAGGGTATTGTGTTGCAGTTGTGTATCATGTATATATTTTGAGCGAGAAATAGAAAGGGGGACTGTGTGAGTAAGAAGAGGATATTACAACGGATCTGTTGTAGGTTGTGTCTCTTCATTTTGTTGGATAATATAAAGGAAGGACTGGTTGTTTCCGTGGACGTAGCCCAAGTTGGGCGAACCACATATATTTGTGTCTCTCTTGTTTTATATGTTTTCCATGTTTGTGTTTCAGCATATTTTATATGTTCCATTGCTCTGTAACATATAATTTTCTAAAATTGGCACCTCGAAAAAGTATCCTCTTTACGCAATGGTGTTTTTGGTTCTGAAAATGGGAATAGAGTCGATTGGTGGGCCTTCTAGATTCACTTCTCAAATACCATCCTACCTTTTGATGTGAAGGGTTATTTTAAAAAGCTACGATTTTTTTCTGAACTTTGGTTCACTCTTCATATTGTTTGGAAAGGCGATAATTTTATGCATCCCTGTAGGTTTCATTTCGCTTCTTTTGGAGATTTTTCTGGAGGTTTGTGGAGGCTTTATGGTCTTATATCTTGTGCTTTGGGGGTTGTGGTTGATTGAGGCCTTTCATAGGAAAAAGGGGTTGTCTTGTTGGTGCATTAGAGGCAATATCTCTCAAGATCGAGACTCACAAGAGTGGGGGGTGAAGATGCCTCCTACGTGTGACAAGCATCGTCAAGGAATGGGCAGGAAGAGAATTCGGGGTCAATAGTAGTAACCTAAATAAAGATTAGGAGAAACAAAAGAACCTCTCACGAGGGAAGACCGTGCTAGTTCGACTTGGAAGTTGGGTGACACACAGGACTAGCTCAATCAGGACTGGAAAGATGATCATAATGACACCATGGATTTTATGAATCATATGCAACACAATTTGTGGGAGATGCATGATAGATTGGTTAGGCTCTAGAGAGGGAAGCGACACATCCAGGAATATCTTGACCGTTTGGAAACTCATTTGGCCCACATGAAGGGCCACATGCATTGCGGATTCAAACCTCGGCCACCCCCTAGATCGGTTCCAGACTAACCGGCTCCGTATAACTCTAGTAATGTTTAATGTATTTGGGTTGTCCTTTTGTTTTTTGGGTGTTTTGGCCTTTTTTACCTGTAAACTTATATAAAACATTGTCATTTCGAAAGTTTGCTATGTGTTTGGGCATGCTACTATTATCCAACAAATCTAGTAATAGTGAGGCCAATAGAATTTTGAGGAGCACCACAGCACGTTGTAATATCTTGATTTCATAGAAAAACTTAATTCAAAAAAAATAAAATATTGTGAATCAAAATATTTTCATAACACATAATTTATCTCTATATTTTATCGGGAATCTTGTTTATTCTTAAAAATAAAAATAAAAACTTTCAATTGCAAATATTAATGGTTAAAATTACGTAATTCAAATAAATAAATCACAACAACATTGATGGATATTGAAAATATACAAATCAAAACCCTTCAAACTTTGTTTGTTTGTATATTAGTTAACTAGAAATTGCACTAAGAGGTGCAAAGGAACAGGAATACAAGGTAAAAAATTGAAGTGTCGGTTGTGGCGAAAGCCATATCATGATGGGACCTTCATACCCATGATACAAATTTATACAACATTTGAGAATACTTTACGAAGTTCCTAAAATCCCAAATCAGACGCGCAACTCCCTTTCTTTATGATCTCCCTTCCTCTCAAGAAGTTGTCGAAACGAAACCCTAAGGCATTCTTTAAAATATTTGAGACTTATTGAACCTCATTCTTTTAGTCTTGGTCGCCTATAGAATTCTTTTCATGTTCAGCCTCACTCTATTAGTGTTGATCGTATATAGCGTTGCTTTTTAGCCTTTGAAGCTACATTGTTGATTGTATAGTGAGATTTGGGTTTAAATGGGAAATATTGATGGATTTTGCATCTTCACACGAAGTTTCATGCATTTCAATTAAAACAGCTCGAAATAACTTCATAAGAGTATAAATTCACCAGCAAAATAATTAAAGAATATTGTAAGAAACATAGATGGAAAATATTGATGCATTTTGCCTCATCATGCAAAGTTTCATGCATTTCCATTAAAATGGTTATCAATAACGATGAAAGAGTACAAATTCACGAGCATAAATTAATGAATATCGTAAAAATCATAATCAGTCATCATAGAAGCCAGAGTAAGAGTGTCACCAAGCAAAAACTTCAAAAACTTGGTCGTGTATATCTCTTTATTCTGAAATCCACCACCATTGTCGCCACTCGGTTGCTCTGCTCCTTCGTTGCTTACTTCTTGGCGAGGATTAGCTTCTGATGGGATGACAGAGAATGTTCTCGGGTACAGTACCATCTGCGAAGAGGATCATGGTATGACATATTCGAAGTAGAAAGGTTGGCAAAACAAAACATGTCTGCCATCTTAGGTCAAGCAAGATGACAAGAACAAAATTCTTTCCATGGGTAAATTTCTTACTCGACGAAGGAGGACGAAAATGAGGGCTTATGATTTGTTGGAGTGAACAATATTTGCACAGGGTAATCTCGCAAAGAGAAATGCCTTCGACGTAATTGTGTTGTTGTTAAACCCCTTTACATTGTTTAATAATTATTTAATTTTAACTTAATAATTTAAAACTTTTTCAAAATTATTACTTAACAAAAAAAAAAAAAAAAAACGTATGGAATTTAACATTCAAGTACAATGGCTTCAATTAGACATTAATCTAAGTGCCCAATGCATTAGTTGTCTTATGTGTATTGTGTGATTTCAAATAGGTGGGGCTTCGATGGTAAGAAATCTTAGGATATTTCAATGCAAAAGGTCAACCCACATAACTTTCACATTTATTCTCACTAAATCCAGTGCCCTTTTTTGGCATTTTGACGGTGATATTACAAAACCAATTACATGGATTATTGAAGCAAGTTCTCTCGAGTTTTGATGAAATGGTTTGTGGCTTCTAGTGGATGAAATCTATAGATGCAGTTTGTGCACAAGAGTGTGTGTGAATATGAACGTGCTGAGGGAGACGACAGATCCTCTGCCAACTTTCAGATGTTTTTGTATCTGCCTGAGATGCCCTATGACTCCTTATTAATTCACTAGAGTAACTTAAATCCAGAATCCGAAGATTGCTCAGCTTGTTGATTCCCTCAAGAAACCTCCTAATAGTATCACATCAAATAATTCTCAACACGCAAAGTCTGGCCGTCGACCTCGACTCCAATGCTGGTAATTTTTCCAGTTTATCCAGTACCATTAACCACAACACCTCTAGTGTTGGAAAGGCATATGTAGATCCGAAGTTGGAACCAATTCTGTAAGATTGGAGAAATGTTCAATTTGTAGGCACCGCAATCGGGGCATCCTCTCCAGTGGGGGAAGTTGCTTAATATTCTGGCAATGCGATAATTCAAGCCACCTAAGATTTTTAAAGTGTGAAATCCAAGTTGGAAGTTGTTGCAGATCCCGAGTAGAGAGCCTAAGTATATCCAGATTCGCCATGCCTCTCATGCCTTCTGCAAGAGCTTCCAACTTTCTCATGTTCAATCAAGGGTTCTCATTTCCAAAAAAAATCCCATTAATTGTTCGATTTCTTGAGAACGCTTACTTATTTCCTATAGTTAATGTCCAAGTCTCTCATATTCGACATCTCGCAGAGATCCGATAAGTACAATTTATGCTTTTCCGATCTCGATTTTTCATCACGGGCATGTTTCTCTTGCCCCCAAGTGAGATTTGATCAATTGTACAGATTGAGACTCAACATAGAAGTGAGCTCAAAGAGGAAAATTGGGAGATATCTTAAATTCTAGCACCAACTCAGATTCATGTACTCCATACGTTTAAGACTACCCATCACGAAAGGCAAGTGATGTAACTTCCAACACCTTGAAATTTTAAAGATCAATTATCTAAAGCCTTCTAAAAGTCTTCACAGACCTAAGAAGCCTTGTGATATTTGTTCATGACAATTTCAAGCTCACAAGGTTTTTCAGGAAACCGATAGGTTCTGACAATGACTCTAAATCAGTCCAACTGATACCAAGTATTCTCAAGCACTGAAGGTGTGTTAGGAATTTAGACGGAACCATTTTAAACATCTATTGTTGCTCGGCAATAATGTGCCTAGTATTGGGTAACGAAACCTTTCAAGAAGGGAGTTGATGTTGTTTCTTACCAGTGATATTCTTCTATGACCCTGGAATAGTCATCGCGTCAAATGGTTTGAAGGTGAAAATGAAAAGGCAGATAGCGCTACCGATGGACCTTGCTCCTACCTATTGAGATCAACAACTCATATTTCATCACAATATGAAAACATTTTTCTGTTACTTTTGAAAATAACAAAAGTACTATGTTACTTCTGAAGCTCATGTTCACCGTAACATAGTATTATTCTGCAACATTCCTCGTCTTTGTGCCCCATTAACACACACGAATCCATGAAAACAACACATCCTCTCCATGTCCCAACTAGAATATTCTAAAACTCACAACAATACTTTCTCTATATTAGAATTTCCATAAAATTAAATTTACGACTCCTTCCTCATAACTTACTCCTCCGTGAAAAAAATCAACAACATCGTCATAAATTAATTGATATCTATACCAACCTTTTACATATGAGACTATCAAAACCTTCTTTCAACTTGGTCACTCAGTTGCATCTACTTAGCTGCATCGTGAAGTCGTCTTGAAGCCATTGATGGCAAAAATGTGTAGGGTAGCATTACTGCACTATGGTTGTTGTGATGCTTGCATTCGAAAACCCATGAAAGGGGGCTTGTCGTGTGATTGAGAATTAACATGTTTTTGTACAAAGGACTTTTTCTAAGTTTGTTACGGTCAATGCCTTGCACATGGACCATTCCTCCATCTCCTAATTTCCTAGCCTGGGAAATTGCTTAATGTCATTATTTTGAATTGTCAAGAATGGCACACATTAACTTTGATATCAAACCCATGTCATACAATGTATCCATTACATAGAAGCTGGATGTCCATCTTTCTTGGGTGCTTGCATTTGAGTGGTGAAGAATCCCTTTGTCATTGTGGATGTAGTTAATACACATGTGGGAAGGCATGCCAAAGGCCTGGGTCCATTTTTATCTATTGTACTAGGAGGTAGCAGGCTATCTGTAATAAAGTGGCAATTAGCCAAAATACCTCCATAGAGATTTGGTTACAAACAAATGCATCTATGTTGGCAGACCTGAATATCCCTTGAATTGGAAGTGGACCAAAGAGATTGTTGTATGACACATTGAAAATATCGAGGGTCGTAGCATATACAAATTCAAGAGATATAATGCATGTTAGATCATTTTGAGATAGATTCAACATGGATAAAGCAGACATTGCAGCAAGTTCAGAAGGAATGGCCCAATTAGATCATTTTGTTTCAAGTCCAAGCTGACCAGTTTCTCACACATTCTAATGCTTATGGGAATTGTCCCTGAAAAATGATTCTCATACAAGTCCACAACTAAAAGGCTAGAATAGGCTCCAAAATATGTTGGAATTTTACCAACTAGATTGTTGTTGGAGGCATAGAAATTTTCTAAACTGAACATTTTTGAAATATTCCCTAGAAGACTTCCTTCAAACTCATTATAGAGGATATCCATAAATGAAAGTTTTGAGGACAAGCTGAGATCAAATGGGATACTGCCATTTAGCATGTTTTTTGCCAATTCAAGCCTGTTAGGACTTGGAAGCAATCCAAATTGTTATACGAAATTCTAATCTACGGATGAAATAGTGGTGTTCCTTCACTCAAAACAACATAAGAAAGACAACTATTCTTTTCTCTAAGACAAATAGGTAGACAGAAAGGAAAGAAACCTACTTGTGATCCCTTTTCTCTCTTTCTCCTTCTTTCATTGTTGTCGTCACTCTCAATCCAACTAAAGTCGCTAGATCGATACCTGCAATCAAAGACAGAGAACAACAAACAACATACAAATATACAAATATCTACTTATATTAACCAAATCGAACCGATTAGATCTGAGAATACATACACAATAAAGAATGAAATTCACAAGATATAAGCATACATATGAGAAAACGAACGAATATATTTATTAAGAAAGTAGGAGGAGAAGATTACAACCAATAGATTGATTCATCGTCAACCTGCTCCAACTTCATTCCGTCCTCATCACACCAAGCATCATCTCAACAACAAAACAATACTTCCAGCTATCGTTAATTGAGAATCCAACATCCTAACATTACACAAATTTCTCCCTGCCTAGCACTTAGATGAGTGCTCAATTTATAAGGAAATTGAAGGTAGTTTCTTAATAAATGGAATTGAATGGATTTCTAATAATAGGTGAGACATGTTTCCAAGTTCAGTGGTGATGGATGAACACTTGCATTCAAAGTATGACACCTAAGATCTCTTCTAGAAGGCACTAGACATGTGGAGATTCCCGGAACAATGATGATTTTGCTCTCAGGAGACCAATGCACCCTTAAGTGTTGGGAAGCGCACTGCAGTGCACCCTTGCATGGAGGTAGGTGCACTAAAACGCACTTAGGCCCATGTAGGGGAGCATTGATGAGTCAATGGGTCATATAATATATACTTCAAACCTTGGAAATCTCATTGTTATCACTCATAAGTTTTCAAAATTTCATTGATAGGGTCATTCACATCACTCACCTAGGTTTCATATTGTTTTCATAGTTTGATTCATGAAATTTATGAAAAAACACATGTAATAAGCCTTATCCAAAGTCTAAAACTTACCACGATTCATGTCATGTCAATCAAATCCACTCCATTCCATATAGTTTTCGCATCCATGCCCTCAAATCAAACATAAGCCACTTGTCAGTTTTTTCATCATTCGGTAGCGAATATAACTTCAGAATGGCGGATTTCACTACGGAATCACCTAACAATTCCACAGCGAATCTGCAAGGTTTTTAACTATCTTCACTCTGGAATCGTGTTTTTTTCTGCAGAAAAGACAGAGCGTGGTGAGGTGTCAAGTTTTCGATGGCCAAGGGTAAAGGTGAGGTCACCCAATTAGTTACCATGATCACCCAAGCATGCAAGATCGTGATTTCATTCATCATTACCTTTTTTGTTCACATTTTTCATCATTCTCCCCAAGTTATCGAATTGCAATTTAAATTTCACCTCCAAGCATCTCTCTGTCATTCATTGTTCAAGTCTTGCATGTAGCAACACAATGTCATCCCTTAAGAGCTGATTCATAGCGCAAACAACTTGTTGTCTAGTTTTGTTTATCTGCAGGTGTCGCAGCTACAGAAACAACAAGGTTATAAAGAATAATGGAAAAGAATAAGAATGTGAATAAAGGAGGTTCTTGTCTGAGTTATGAGCCTGTGGACCTAAAATTATTGAATGAAGACCCTAGTTTCATGGATGCTTTTAGAAATGTTGGTTGTTTGCAATTCAGTCAGAAGATTCAGGGATTTCATGCTCAAATATCTAAAGATTTTGCAGTTAATTTCATAGGGACAACCTCAAAGGTAGGGGTTTTAAATTTCACAGTATCACCTGATACTATTTCTCAGGATACAGAGATACCAAGAGGAGGTGAAGAATGGTGAAAAGCTACCAAATTCAAAATGCAGAGCTGTGAGGAATTTTTCAAACTAGAGCACATTGGAGCTGACATGGCAAGTGGCATTCCCAGGAGTTATATGAAGGAGAATTATTCTAAGTTGTTGTTTGTGGTCCAGAAGTATTTTACCTGTGAGGAGAGGTTTCATATGGTCTACCTATACCATTTTAGGCTCCTTTTACATTTCACTTGTAAGCAGCCCCTTGATTTTCCTTTCTTTTTGTTCAGTAGTTTGGGGAAGATGTCTGATAAGGTCCTAGCCAGGGCTAAAGGCAGTGAGACATCAATTTTCCACGATGGCATATTTAAACTCTTAGTGCCGGAAGAATTAAAGAAATTAAATAGAGATTGGGCATATTTTCTTTTCCTCAGTGGATATGAAGTAGATTCAGTGACACCTAAGAAGATTTCAAAGCCAAAAATTACTTCATCTCCAGCTGTGACAGAAGATTTTAATGAAGAAGGGGTAGAGCCTCTTATGGAGCCAATGGATGTTGAAGTCGAACCTACACCAGAGGCAGATATCCCACAACCATCACCTGCAAGTCACAAACATAAAATTAGCAAACATGGTAGCAAGAGGATAACTAGGAGGCAAACCATTGCCAAAGGAAATCTTGAAGATATCCTGCAAGCAATAGACATTGAAGAAACTCTGATTGTCCAAGCAGAAGACATTGAAGTGGACAAAAGGAAGAAACATAAAGGTAAGTTTGTCAAAAAAATAGATTTAGCAGGAGAAGATGTTGGTTTCATATTCTAGCCAAGGAAACCACTGACTAGGTTACATATTGCAAAGGGTGCCATGGAAAGTAAGATGACAAAAAAGAGTGACAAAGGCAAGCAGGGTATCATAGAAAACATCATAGACCTATCTTCAACAACAGAAGAAGTTTTTGTGTAAAGAAAAGGAAAGGAGCAAGTGGTGGAAAAAACTGAAGTACAAATATTGCAGGAGCAATTAAGAGAGGCCATAGAAGAAGTCATTGAAGTCAAATTGGAACTACAAGAGGCCAAGGTATATAAATAGATAATGGCAGAATTTGAAAAAGAAATGAAGGATCAACTAGACAAATATGAAAAATCATTGTCAAATGCCAAAAAATTGCTAAAAATAACTCTTCCTTTGAGGAGAGTGATGAAGAACACTAGAAAAATAAACCTATGGTTACAATCTGAGAGGAAAAGTCTTAAAGGGCAAGCTAAAGAGCTAGAGGACCAAATGGAAGTGATTCAAGAAGAACTGAAGAAAAGAGGGCTGAAAATTAAAGTGATAAATGATCCTGAAGAAGTACAACCTGCTGATGCTAAGGATGAAGTGCCCAAAGTTTGAGGGGTTGACCTAAAAATTTTTGATAAATTTTACAGCATGAAGGAAACATCATTTTTGGTTTGGAAGTTGAAATTTTGAAGAAAAATGGAAAATATGTGTTTTCAGCCAATTAGGCAATTTCGTAGCGAAGCCCAGGCTTGAAGGCCATATTTCGCTAAGAAATCCCTATAGGGTGCTTTTTTGCCACAAAAATCATTTTTTGCTGGAAATAAAAGGAGGGAAAGTGTTGTATTTAGCCCATGTTGTCTAGAAAACATGTCATGATAAGAAGAAGAAGCACAAAATGAGTTTGGATGGCTGAAATAAATATGTTACTGAACTACGATACGAAATTGCCTAAGGGTACTCTATTTTGCAGCAAAGTACTTTTAATGGTTTTTGGAGGTTTGAAAAGTGTTTTGAAGATCAACCAGCCATGTGGAGATATTCAAGATGACAGTGGGCCACCCCAGCAGAGATTCAATACTCAACAAGACTGTCACCTATCTAGCTCAACATGAGGACAATGATCAAAGCTATGTTTATCTTTTCCTAAAAAGTAGGAGTGTTAGTTCCTAAATCTAGTGGGTTCATTTATGTCTTAGTGATGGTGAGTGCCACTCGAGCACCTCATCAGTATCAATGTAATTATCCCATTATTGCAGAAAATGAATGTAATAAATGAAAGGCACAATCCTATTAGAAGGTGTCTTTTTCAATTCCAAGAATGTAGTTTATGGTTAACAAAGGTGTCAAGACTATGGTTTGATGATCTAGCCAGCTGGGCAAATCCAATGTAAGCAACAAAATTCTATTAATAGGTAGAAAATCAAATGATAAAGGGATGGAAAATGTCATTTGAGACTACTACTATTGTAAATTTTGGACTATCAGTAATATACAGTGATGGTGTTTTCTGCTTTACCTGAGATTCTTTAACTGTTGCAATGAACTTATATCTTATGTTTCCTTAATATATTTTTCAATATCTTGATATTAAATTACTTAGAGGTCATGCCCTCATGCTCCAAATTCCTTTTGAAATTGAGTTATTGAATTTTTTCTGTGTGTTAGTATTGTCTTTTCATTGAAATAGTAAAAGCCTTAGCTTCCACAAGGAGATTCCTTTGTCATTGAATTCCTTCATACTAACTCCATGAGCCCAATGGTAGTGAAACCTATTTCATTTTTCACCTGCAATCAAATACACTAAGACACTTATCACAGAGTTAACCATCTAATTTAAAACCTAATTGAGCAAATCATTAGTTAAATCGAGAGAGCCCTCTCTGGCTAAAGAGGCTAATCCTCAGTGAAAAGCTGGTTTGAAAGAGTTACTCTAAGTTGTCTGGTGGAGCAGCCCATCAGTATCAATTTAGAGATAACATTTTGGTGCATCTTCCAGGAGTCTAAAGACATATTTATCGAAGTTTGTGCTAAAACTGTGAAAGTTGAACTCTTGGAGGTAGTAGGAACTCAGAACATTTCGACATTGCAGAAACTACCTTGGTGACTCCACTAAAAATCTTCATGCTTAAAGGTGGCGTCGAGAAAGAGATACATAAGGAGCAATCCAGATCCTAACCCACCTACAATTGTGGATAATCCAGAGAGGATCCTCATGAAAGGCATTAGAAGCAACTCTTCAAAATCAGGTATTCCACACATTCAAGAGCTTTGTCCTCTGAAATTATTTGAAGTCTTGAAGATAGGAAATTTGATGATAAAATTGAAGAAGTATTGTTTAGGTCTAAGACTGAAAATGAACTGATTGATATAATACTAGACCTAAAAAGACTAGGTATTGACACATCATCCCTAGTGTCTAAAGAAGAAAAAGAAGAATTATGGAAAACAATTACGTCAGAGTTGTTGTTAGAGAGGGAGTCCTTTGAAAATTTAAAAGTGTTAGATCTATTTGAATTTTTGTTGAAGAGAAAATCTGGTATACTTTTGCCAGAGTGGATTTCATTCATATCTAGGCTTAAGATACTATCTACACCATCTCCTAGTGATCCAAAATATTTTGCTTGAGATGTGTTAAAGGATTACATGTGAAAATTGTAGCTTTAAACAAGAAACTTTAAAGGCATAAACGAAAAAAGAGAGAAGCAATTAACATCATGCAAGGATACACAAATTTGATATTGGAGTTCATCAAGGAGGGGCTACGTCTTCCGACCCTGCTCAAATAGTGGGGAGGCCCTTCTTTCATTAAATGGAAAAATAAAAGTACAAGTACAAAACGAGGAATTACACCCTTATACCTACCCAATCAGAAAGTGGCTGAAAATTGTAGACTTCTAATGATGAAATGGGTAGCACCATTGGATTTGTGGCGTCGAGTGGTGCAAAGTCCATATAAAACTTGTCCCAATTTGACAAAGTGAAAATATGACCCCTCTGGAAAAATGGCTCAGATCATGGTTTCGCCCCTCCTGCACATTGCTCAGGGTTCCACACCTTGTTTTCTGTGCCCGCTCCTATCTATCCTGGGCGCACATCTGAAGTTAAGGCTTAAATATTATGTTGCTGATGGACTTCCCAAAGAACCCGTTAGGCGGGTTGGTTCCAAATCCGAATTGTGTGTGAGGAGGTCGGGTGGTTAAACCCTGACCCCTCCTTTTTGGTTAAAACCGCATTTAAAATTAAAACCTGCATTTAATTTGAAAGATCCGCACCACATTTAATAGTATTAAATTGGTTTGGTTGGGGGCCAGACCCGCATTGGGTGGCCTGCCCCCTTATCTCTCCCACCTTCGGCTTGCTTTAAAAAGGTGCGAGGAGCGGGTTGGGCGGTGGAGTTACACCCCTGCCCACCCTTATATATATGATGCAGTCGTTTAACATGGTGAGTGGTCGTAGTATGTGGCCGGAAATGTTGGGCGACAAGGTCATGGCCGTCGATCCCCTTATAATAACAATTTTGTTATGTTTGTTGAGTGGGGAGGGCGGGGGTCATGGCCCGCCCTCCATTATATATATATATATATATATATATATATATATATATATATATATATATAATAAGGAATTGGTTATTTTAAAATCTTTGAATTTTTTTACTGAAGGGGACTAATTAACCGTCCCACAAATTCGCCCAGAATCTGGCCAGGTTGGCTGGAATCGAGTGGTCAGGTTCTAGTGAAATTGTTGCCTCCTTAAGCTGCCATATTACCAAGTCAACCCTTGAACTTTAACTACTCCTAACTCCTTCATATGGACTCGGAATTGAGTGTCGTCTGCATCGTTGGAATCAGAATGATGAGATCTACAACCTGAACCTGGTTCAAGAGATTTTCGAACACTTTTAATTTTGAGCCTTTGTACTTAAGCCACTTGTACTTGTAGCTGCTTAATCCCCCTGGATCATTCCTCCCCACTAAAGAGCTTTTGGACCCCAAAAGCCTCATCAATCAATAGGCAAGTGAGGGAATTGCTCCCTCACCTTCTCCTTTTCAAGCCATTTAGCTTTACTTGGGTGCATCCCTTTGAAACCAACAAAGAGATATTCCACATCCCCTCGTCGTGAAGTCCTGGTTCTTCGATCAAGAATGATGTCCTCTGGAAGTTCATCGAGATATTCTGGTGCAAATTCATCCACTGTAGGAAATGATCCTACCTCCTCGGTGTCCATAATCAGTGGTGGTTCATAAAGCTTCAGATTTTCGACATTCATGACTGAGTACATCTGCATGTATACAAGCAAGTCGAGTCGGAAAGCATTATTCCCAATCTTCTCCAACATGGTAAATGGACCATACTGGATTGGTCACAATTTATTTCCTTCCCCCTTCATTCTATCCTTGCTGATGTGGAACCACACTTTGTCACCAACTTGAAATTGATGGTCGACTCAGTGCTTATCATGTCGGGCCTTTTATCGGGCTTGACTCTTTTCCAACTACTCTTGCACTGCTTGGTGAATTGTCTGTATCCATTGGATGAACCATTGTGCTTTGTCCCTGTCATCACGTCCATTGGCATCTTCATCCCTTCCATAGATCATGTCGAAAGGGTCCTTTGGTAAGTAATCAAAGCATGTCTCAAAAGGTGAACGCTACGTAGAGGAATGCACTACTCAGTTGTAGGCATGCTACACATATGTAAAATGCTCATCCTACAACTTGGGATGTTTGTTGCAATAACCCCGCAACAAGTGTACCACGGTACGGTTGACGACCTCTGTCTGTCCGTCAGTTTGTGGATGGAATGTCATGATTCTCTTCAACTTGGTGTCCATCATACGCCATAATCTGGTCCAAAAATATCCAAGGAAGCGAGAGTCTCTATCTGACACAATCAACGTGGGCAACCCAAAGTGGACCCAAACCTACTAAAAGAAAAGACAAGCAATCTTCTCAACAATGAAAAGGCTTTTTATAAGGCATTAATATGCACATTTTACTAAAGTGGTCGACGAAAACATACAAGTATTCGTGACCCTTTCTAGACATGGGAAAACCTCCTACAAAGTCCATCGACACACTTTCCCATGGACGACCCGGAATAGGGAGTGGTGTGTGGAGCCCAAGTTTTCTATTAGAGGGATTTGAAACAGAACACGTCACACATCCCTTTATAAAATGGGTTACAATGTTTTTCATATGGGACCAAAAGCAAAACTTTTGCAAATGACATAAGTTTTTTTTTACACCAAAGTGACCAGACACGAGAGAGATATGCGCCTCTCGAATTACATGTACCCTTTATGTTGTGGGTATGCACAATTTTCCAAGGTGATACAACAACTTCCCCTACAAATGATAGTTGTCCACTTGTGAACCATGAGTTATTTTTGCATATATTGCTTTAAAGTCATCATCGTTAGCGTATTGTTCAACATTAATTTCAAAAGATAATGACGCATTATGCAAAATAATAGAAGCAACAATAAGAGGGCGAGAGAGCATATATACTACTTTGTTACTAGTGCCCTTCTTATACTTTATTACTGGATGAAATTGCTGTAGAAACCCCATCCACCTGAAATGACGAGACTGTTGTAGCTTGGTTTGTGACTAAAGGTATTGCAAGGGATGATGATCTGTATGGATGATGGTCTCCTTGTCGATCAGGTAGTGTTTCCACTTTTTCACACTTTAAACCAAGGCATACAATTCCTTGTCGTAAGTGGGGTAATTGATTACAACCTGGGAGAAATTCTTCGAATGGTAACATATCGACTTATTCTACTGCAAAAGTATAACTCCCATGGTGTACCCACTGGCATCAGTTTCGATCTCAAAAGGTTGCTGGAGATCGGGTAAAGCCAGGACTGGTGCGGTGCTAATTTTCTCTTTCAGTGCTTTGAAGGACTTCTGCTGCTTTCCTCCCCACTGAAAGGCTTGTTTGGTACTTGTCAGTGTGTGTAAGGGTGATGTAATAATAGAGAAGTTGGAAATGAATCTCCTTCAGTACTGTATTGCACCTAAAAAACTACGGACCTCTATTACATTGGTAGGCTTAGGCCATTTTACAATCACCTCAACTTTTGAGGGGTCTATTTTTAATTGACCATTATCGACAATATGACCAAGGTAAACCAAAGAGGTTTTCCCGAACTCACACTTTGATAGCTTTACATACAATTCTTCCCTCTTTAATACATCAAACACTTTCTTAACATGGCATACATGTTCATCCCAAGTCCTACTAAGGACAAGAATATCATCTAAATACATAAGGACAAACTCATCAATGAAAGGCCTAAAAAGATCATTCATGACCCTCATGAATGTGGCTGGAGCGTTGCAAAGTCCGAATGGCATCACCATCAATTCGAACAACCCCTGTTTGGTCTTGAAGGCAGTTTTCCACACGTCCTTCTCTCCAATCCTGACCTGGTGAGAACCACTACGCAAATCCAATTTGGTGAAATAGATAACATTCTTTAATTGATCTAATAAATCATCAATGCAAGGGAGAGGGTATCAATTTTTCACCGTGATTTTGTTTAGTGCCCGATAATCCACACACATCCTCCATGTGCCATATTTCTTTGGTACTAACATGACCAGCGAGCCACAAGGAGAAGTACTTGGCCAAATGACCCCTTGGTTCAACAATTCTTGTACCTGCTTTTTGATTTCCTCCATCTCGATAGATGACATCTTGTACATACCAATGTTTGGCAATGGAGAATCATGCTATAAATGGATCTCATGTTGGATCTCTCATTTTGGAGGCAATCCTTTGGGTTCCTGAAACAACTCATAACAGTTAGAAATAAAATCACATAATTCATGTTTATGAGCCGGATCACATCCTCGGAAAGCATCAAATATCTCTTCATCTCTTTCTCTCACAACCATGAGCAAACACCCCTTGTTGGAATTCACCATTCTCTTCATCTGTCCTGCACTTACAAGGTTGGCACTGACTTTGGTTTTATGAGCTCTTATAATATATTCTACCCCATCTTTTGTGATTTGGTATTTATTTTCATTTTGAAAGAAAATTGCTTTCCTATCGTAAAGATAGGGACTCCCTAACACAATAACACATATATCTAATGGTATTACATCCAGTTCTACTTCATCCACCAGTTTAGAAGCAATTACAAATTTAACCTTACATTGATTGGTTACATTTAGTTTTACCTTGTCATGTATCCATCCAAGCGGATAAGGTTTCAGATGAGGCTTAACTTCTAAGCCGAACTTTTTAACCAAGGATTCTGAGATTAAATTTACTTGAGAGCCTGAATCAAATAGAGTTTCTACTTTTGCATGATTTATAACTACTCTAATATGAAACAACTCAATTCTCTTTCATTCATTAGGAAGAGGCCCATCTGATGAACTAGTGCTTTCACGCGATTCAGAATTAACATGAAGAGAATGAGTACCTTTTGTGCCTGCTACTGTGATCAATGACTCATCACCAGAGTCGGATCCAAGGTCTTGCTGCGCAGTTTCTACCGTCTTCTGCTTGCCCTTTCCTCCATATCTCTTCGGCATATTTTCTGGGTACAGCTTCCAACGATGATCATCGTCATGACCTTCCCTTTTGCAGTGAGTGCAATAAGGCTTTTCTCCTTCATCCTTCTTCGCGAATGTCGTCTCATTTTCCTTTCCCTTTCCTTTCCCTTTGAATTTTCCATTTGAAGGTTTGAAAGGTGGTTTCTTTTAATGTTCATCCTTATCATTTATGCCCCTGTTCTCAATATGAATGGCCTTTACACTGGCTGATTCAATGGTAGTAGGTTCAAACATTAACAATGAATGTCTAATGTAACTATGTAATGAACCAATGTACTTAGTTACAGCTTCAGGAGAATCTAATGAAATGCCCAAACTTAGTGTTTGCTTTCTAAATTCCTCAGTAAAGCTTTGCACGTTTTGTCCTTTACCTTGCCTTAGGTATTGCCACTCCATTAAGGTTTTCTGCTTATAACCTAAGGGATAGAATTAATCTTTAAGTGCAGCAATAAAATCTTACCAGAAGGAAAGAAGGTTACCCAAATTACTGCTGCCTCGAAGTTTGCTCTCCCACCAGATGAGAGTTGTGCCATTCAAGTGAAGAGAAGCCAACTGGATCTTTGCCTCATCCTAAACAATCTGATGAATCCTGCAATAGAGTTCAAGCTGCCTAATCCAATTGTTAATCTTCTTGGCATTACTTTCACCATTATACACCGGTAGATCAAATTTAACATCTAACTTAAAGAAAGGTTTGTTAGATGCATTTCCATAATTTGTATTATGAGGGTGAGAAGAGGAGGAAGGATTCTATGATGAAGACAATGGAAAAAATCATGGATAGACTTGGTCTTGGAGCTACTCCCTTACCTCCCGCACAACAAGATGCACACATCAGAAATCCACAATTTAGGAGGCCTCAAAATCAGCAAAGATAAAGAGAAAACATAAATCAGCCTGACACACAAGTGATGCCTCCCTTTCAACAAAATTTTCTTGATGAAGAGGAAACTCAACCTAAGTTTCAAGAGGATATTATTCACTGTCTAGATGAAGATATGTCTGGGATGTTTCTAACCAAGGAATAGCATGATGAGTCTCGTCATGACTTGAAGAAAGATGAGGGACAATGTGATTACGTAAAGGGTTATCAACAAGCCATATTTGAAATGTAGAAACAATACAATTTGAGAAATAGAAATGTCCCCATTACCACAAACAAAGCTCGGCCAAAGAAGGATATTCCTAAACCAATTGATCTAAAGAAGGATGCACCACCTCCACCTCCTGCTAAAGAAATTGAAAAAACCTCAGCTACTTTCAGTCTAGAGAATGAGATCTCAAAAATTAAAATTCCTATCCCCTTTGGAGAGATTATCAAGGTCACTGAATATAGAAGAAAAAATTTCAAGATGTTAAATTCTCAGCCTGGACCTCCAGACATCCTAAATATACAAGAATACCATCCCACCATTTTCCTAGGACCAAGGGTAGGAGATGAACATAATGAAGGGGTTCCTCCCTTTTATGTCAGTCTAAATATTCATGATATGACTTTGCACAATGTCATGTTGGACTCAGGGGATTCCCACAACCTTATGCCTAAAGTAATCATGGAGAGAATGGGTTTAGAAATCACTAGACCTTATAAAGATTTCTTTTATTTTGACTCCAAGAGAGTTCAATGCATAGGTCTTATTAAAGATGTTGTTGTTGGCCTAACACAAGTACCTTCTAAAAAAATTATGATGGACATAGTAGAAGCTGACATTCCTCCAAAGTTTGGTATGCTTTTATCTAGATCTTGGGCAACCAAAATCAAAGGAACTATGCAGATGGATATGACATATGCCACCATTCTTGTTTTTGGTGAGAAAAGAAGATTGTATAGGGAAAGTAGGATGACCTACATGGTAAGCAGTAAGGATAAGCCTCAAAATTTTCCAATTTATGTTGTTGAAATTGAATTGAGATCCTCAATTTTATTCAATGAACTCACTGATGAAGCATAAATTGAAGGAAAAATAGAAAATAAACAAGCAGAAAATCAGGGAGGTGTTAAGGAAAAAGGAGAAGGTTGGTGGCTTTTGCACTTTGATGGCTCTGTTGGAAGAGAGGGGCTGGAGCATGCATATGGATCACTACTCCTAAGTTTTACTATTTTAAATTTAACTTTGATTGTACAAACAATATGGCAAAATATGAATCACTGTTTTTGGGTCTATAAATTTTGAAAAAACTAGGTGCCAAGAAGATATCAGTGTGTGGTGATTCAAAGTTAGTGATTAAACAAGTTGAAGGGTCATAACAAACCAAAGAATGATGGCATATAGAAATTTTATCATGGAAATGCTTGAAAATTTTCAAGAATATGCTTTCATTGTGAAAACTAGAGACCAAATTTCAATGGTTGATTCTCTGGCTGTCTCTGCAAGTTTATTTTTCATCCCTACACATTCCACTGAGAAGTATGAGGTTGAGGTCAGACATAGGCCAACAATCCTTGGTAACATCATTCACTGGAAAGTGTTTAAGAATGATCAGTAAGTCCAAAATTTCCTTGAATTGAAGGAGGAGTTTAAAAACATACAAGTGGATCAACAAAATATGTTTGCTGAAACCAAGGTCAATCATGAAGTTTTGCAGCTAACAAACAATTGTATACCAAAGGACCTTATTCCCCTTGATTTTTTTTTTTGATCAAAATGATGTTTTTAAATCTCATAGAATGTAGGTTGATGAGGAGGAGGTAGAGACTTGCAATCTTGGTACAACAACAATGCCTAAAATGGTCAAACTTTCTAAGTTTATTTCTATGGAGATGAGACAAAAGTATGTGGATACAATGAAGAAATATATTAATGTTTTTGCATGAAGCTATGTTGATCTGAAAAGGCATGATCCTAGCATTATACACCATACTATTCCTATCAAAGAGAGTGGAAAACCTTTCAAACAGAAGTTGAGAAGAATCAATACTTTGCTCATGCCTCTGATTGAGAAAGAGATTAAGAAAATTTTTGATGCAAAGATCATTGTTCCTATAAGGTTTTCAAAATGGCTCGCTAATCTGGTACTTGTTAGAAAGAAGAGTGGTGAGATCGGAAATTGTATTGACTTTAGAAATATAAACAAGGCTAATTTGAAGGACAAATATCCTCTTCCCAAGATGGATCAGATTTTACAGAATCTTCTTAGCTCTCAAAGAATGTCCATGCTTGATGGATTTTCAGGTTACAACCAGATATTGGTACATTTAGAAGATCAGGAGAAGACTGCCTTTACCACGCCATGGGGAACATTCATGTATGCCAAGATGCCTTTTGGTTTTATGAATGCAGGAGAAACCTTTCAAAGAGCAATGGATATTGCTTTTTCTGAGGATAAAGATAAATCAATTGTGGTCTATTTGGATGACATAACTGTGTTTTTGAGAAAGGAGGAAGATCACTTGAAACATTTGGAGAAAATTCTTCAGAAATGCAAAAAAATCGGTATCTCTCTTAATCCCACTAAAAGTATTTTTGCTCTAACTTCTAGAAAATTGCTTGGACATACTATATCTAAGGATGGGATAAAGATTGATCCTAATAGAGTCAGTGCAATTCAGATGATAGACTTGCCAAGGAATAGGAAGGAGATTCAATCTTTTCTTGGAAAGGTAAATTTTGTTAGAAGGTTTATCCCAAACTTTGCTGAGATTTTCAAAGACATTACCAAGATGTTAAAGAAAGAATCTGATATTAAGTGGATTGTTGAAGCTAAGAAATCATTTGAAGAGATAAGGAAAGCCCTCACTTAAGCCCCAGTGCTTATTAGTCCAAATCTCTCAAGTGAATTTCTGGTTTTCACATTTTCTTCTGAAAATACCATTGCTGGAGTTTTATTGCAAAAAGGACAGCAAAGTACCGAGCAATCTATTTCATTTTTCTGCAGGACTCTTTCCAACTCTGAATTGAAGTATAATATCTTGGAGAAACATGCATATGCTTTGGTCAAAGCTCTTAAAGACTTCATAATTTACATTTTGCATTCTCATGTTATTGCATTCGTGCCTAACACTGTCGTTAAAGATATTTTGACACAAGTTGATCCTGATGGAAAAAGAGGGAAATGGATAGCTACTTTACTGGAGTATGACATAGAAATCAAGTCTACCAAGTTGGTGAAGGGACAAGGATTAGCAAAACTAATGGCACAATCAAATTTTGAATGTCTTGACATGAATTTCATTGCAGAAATTTCAGAGCTGACAGAGGAAGAAGAAGAGTTGGTCCCCGTTGAAGAGAAATTCATCTTGTCTGAATGGTACAGAGATGTAATATTTGTCCTACATCATCACAAAGCTCCTCCTTAGTTGACTAAGTCCAAATCAAGGTTTGTGAAGCTGAAATCACTAAGATACTGTATTTTGAATAAGAATTTGTATTGGAAAGATACCAGTGGGATTATTTTGAATTGTTTACTAGAAGATGAGGTTGGAAAAGCCATTGAAGAGTTCCATAAGGGAGATTGTGGAGGACACCATTACTGGAAAGCCACAGCCAACAAGATACTCAGGGCATGGTATTATTGGCCTATTATGTTTAAGGACATCTACAAGAAGATCGATGCATGCCATGAATGCCAAGTTTTTTATGGTAAGAAGAAGTTGATTCCTTTACCTTTGATGCCAATATATGTTGAAGCACCTTTCCAACAATGGGGGTTGGACTTCATTGGCGAAATACACCCAACATCCTTAGGGAAACATCATTGGATTTTGACAACCACAAATTATTTCACTAAATGGATTTAAGCAATCCCAACAAGGCAAGCCACTGATTAAGTCATCATTCAATTCTTGGAGAACAATATTTTGTCCAGGTTTGGTTTCCCTATGAAGATTATTACTAATAATGCACAATCTTTTAAATCCAAAAAATTAATTAGCTTTGTCGTCAGTATCATATTACATTTGGACATTCAACAACCTATTACCCTCAAGGTAATGCCCTTGCAAAATCATCCAATAAAAGTATAGTGAGGATCATCAAAAAGGTGCTGTAAGAAAATAAGAGATCATGGCATCTAAAGTTAAAGTTTTCTCTATGGGCTAAAAGAGTTTGCACAAAGAGATCCATTGGTACATATCCCTATGAATTAGTGTATGGAGCTGAAGCTATTTTTCCCACTTCTTTGGGAATTCCGGTAATGAAACTACTGCAAGGACTTCAAGAGGAGCCAAATGCTATTGAAAGGAGGATAAACTAGGTTATAGCTCTGCAAGAAAAAAGAGAAGAGTTATATAACAACCATCAGTAATCACAAAATTGAGTGAAGAAAACCTTTGAAAAAAAAAGCTAAAGAGGAAAGTTTCTAGCTTCAAGGTGTAGTTATGAAATGGGAAGCCAAAATTGAAGAAAATGGGAAACATTGAAAGTTTGAGAACATCTAGAAGGGACCATTTGTGATAGTTGCATATCATGGCAACAACACTTTTTTTCTTCGGGATATGGATGGATAGTTGTGTGCAGGAGGACCTATTGATGGCGAGTTTCAAAAACATTATTCCTCCCATGTCCTTTTACTGAATTTCACTTCATTATATATATTTCATTTACTGTTATGATATTTTTCTAATAAAGATGAGCTCATCATCAAGCTTGAGGTCGAGGAGAAGGCCATAAGAGTTTGAAGAAGTCTTTGTGAATTTCAGAAATTTTTGTTTTCATTAAAAGAAGGCACTGAAACTACAAGTTATTTGTTGTACCACGGGGGCACACAATCCCCAGTGGAGCCACTATTATCATTCATGAGTTTTCAAAATTTCATTGATAGGGTCATTCACATCACTCACCTAGGTTTCACATTGTTTTCATAGTTTGATTCATGAAATTTATGAAAAAACAATGTAATAAGCCTTATCCAAAGTCTAAAAACCACCACGAGTCATGTCATGTCAGTCAAATCCACTACATTCCATTTAGTTTTCGCATCCATGCCCTCAAATCAAACATAAGCCACTTGTTTGTTTTTTCATCATTCGGTAGCAAATATAATTGCAGAATGGTGAATTTCGCTACAGAATCACCTGACAATTCTGTAGCGAATCTGCCATGTTTTTAACTGTCTTCGCTACGGAATTATGTTTTTCTGCAGAAAAGACAGAGCATGGTGAGGTGTCAAGTTTTTGATGGCCAAGGGTAAAGGTGAGGTCACCTAATTAGTTACCATGATCACCCAAGCATGCAAGATTGTGATTTCATTCATCATTGCCTTTTGTGTTCACATTTGTCATCATTCTCCCCAATTTATCGAATTGCAATTTAAATTTCATCTCTAAGCATCTCTTTGTCATTCATTTTTCAAGTCTTGCATGTAGCAACACAGTGTCATCCTTAAAGAGCTGATTCACAATGTAAACAACTTGTTGTCTAGTTTTGTTTATCTGCAGGTGTCACAGCTAAAGAAACAGTGAGGTTATAAAGAAGAATGGCAACGAAGAAGAAGGTGAATAAAGGAGGTTGTTGTGTGAGATGCGAGCCTATGGACTTAAAATTATTGAATGAAGACCCCAGTTTCATGTATGCTTTCAGAAATGTTGGTTGTTTTCAGTTCTGTCAGAAGCTTCAGGGTTTCATGCTCATATATCTAAAGATTTTGCAGTTAATTTCACATGGACAACCTCAAAGGAAGGGGTTTTAAATTTCACAGTATCACCTGATACTATTTCTCAGGCTACAAAGATACCAAGAGGAGGTGAAGAATGGTTCAAAGCTACCAAATTCAAAATGCAACACTGTGAGGAATTTTTCAAACCAGAGCACATTGGAGTTGACATGGCAAGTGGCATTCCTAAGAGTTACATGAAGGAGAATTATTCTAACTTGGTGTTTGTGGTCTAGAAGTATTTTACCTGTGAGGGGAGGTTTCATATGGTCTACCTATACCATTTCAGGCTCCTTTTACATTTCACTGGTAAGAAGCCCCTTGATTTGCCTTTCTTTTTGTTTGGGAGTTCGGGGAAGATATCTGATAAGGTCCAAGCCAGGGCTGAAGGTAGTGAGACATACATTTTCCACCATGGCCTAATTAAACTCTTAGTGCTGGAAGAATTAAAGAAATTAAAATGAGATCGGCATCTTTTCGTTTCCTCATTGGATATGAAGTAGATTCAGTGACACCTAAGAATATTTCAAAGCCAAAAATTACTTCATCTCCAGTTGTGATAGGAGATGTTAATGAAGAAGGGGCAAGGCCTATTGTGGAGCAAATGGATGTTGAAGTTGAACCTACACCAGAGGCAAATATCCCACAACCATCACCTGTAAGTCACAAAAAAAAAATTAGCAAACATGGTAGCAGGAGGATAAATAGGAGCCAAACCATTGCCAAATGAAATCTTGGAGGTATCCTCCAAGCAATAGACATTAAAGAAACTCCAATTGTCCAAGCAGAAGACATTGCAGGGAACAAAAAGAAAAAATAGAAAGGTAAGTCTGTCAAAAAAATAGATTTTGCAGGAGAAGATGCTAGTTTCATATTCCAGCCAAGGAAACCACTGTCTAGGTTACAGCTTGAAAAGGGTGCCATGGAAAGTAAGATGATAGAAAATATTGACAAAGGCAAGCATGGTATCATAGAAAACATCATAGACCTATCTCCAGAAACAAAAAAGGTTTTTGTGAAAAGAAAAGGAAAGGAGCAAGTGGTGGAAAAAACTAAAGTACAAATATTGTAGGAGCAATTAAGAGAGGCCAGAGAAGAAGTCATTTAAGTCAAATTGGAACTACAAGAGACCAAGGTAGACAAACAAATAATGGCATAATTTGAAAAATAAATGAAGGATCAGCTACACAAATATGACAAATCACTGTCAAATTCTAAAAAACTGCTAAAAATAACTCTTCCTTTGAGGAGAGTGATGAAGAACACTAGAAAAAGAAACCTATGGTTACAGTCTGAGAGGAAAAGGCTTAAAGGGTAGGTTAAAGAGCTAGAGGACCAATTGGAAATGATTCAAGAAGAATTGAAGAAAAGAGGGCTGAAAATTAAAGTGATAAATGAGCCTGAAGAAGTACAACTTGCTAATGCTAAGGATGAAGTGCCCAAAGTTTGAGGGTTTGACCTAAACATTTTTTATAAATTTTACAACATGCAGGAAACATCATTTTTAGTTTGGAAGCTGAAATTTTGAAGAAAAATGGAAAATATATGTTTTCAGCCAATTAGGCAATTTTGTAGCGAAGCCTAGGCTTGAAGGCCAGATTTCGCTATGAAATCCTTGTAGGGTGCTTTTTTGCCACAAAAATCATTTTTTTTTTGGAAATCAAAGGAGGGAAAGTCCTAATTAGAAGAAGAAGCAAAAAATGAGTTTGGATGGCTGAAATAAATATTCTACTGAACTACGTTACGAAACTGCCTAAGGGTACTTTGTTTTTGCAACGAAGTACTTTTAATGGTTTTTGGAGGTTTGAAAAGTGTTTTAAAGAACAAACAGCCACGTGGTGATATTCAAGATGATAGTGGGCCACCCCAAAAAAGATTCACTACTCGACAAGACTGTCACGTATCCAGCTCAACATGAGGACACATATCAAAGCTATTTTTATCTTTTCCTAAAAAGTAGGAGTGTTAGTTCCTAAATATAGTGGGTGCATTTATGTCTTAGTGATTGTGAGTGCCACTCGAGCACCTAATCATTATCAATGTAATTATCCCATTACTACAAAAAATGAATGTAATAAATGAAAGGCACAGTCCTATTAGAAGTACAAGTCTTAAGAGATTAGGTGTCTTTTTCAGTTCCAAGAATGTAGTTTATGGTTAATAAAGGTGTCAAGACTATGGTTCGATGATCTAGCCATTTGGGTAGATCCAATGTAAGAAACAAAAGTCCATTAAAAGGTTCTTGTGCGAGATACGAGCCTATGGACTTAAAATTATTGAATGAAGACCTCGGTTTCATGGATGCTTTCAGAAATGTTGGTTGTTTGCAGTATTGTCAGAAGCTTCAGGGGTTTCATGCTCAAATATATACATATTTTACAGTTAATTTCATAGGGACAACCTAAAAGGTAGGGGTTTTAAATTTCACAGTATCACCTGATACTATTTCTCAGGCTACAAAGATACCAAGAGGAGGCGAAGAATGGTTCAAAGCTACCAAATTCAAAGTGCAGAGCTGTGAGGAATTTGTCAAACTGGAGCACATTGGGGCTGACATGGAAAGTGGAATTCCCATGAGTTATATGAAGGAGAATTATTCTAAGTTGATGTTTGTGGTCTAGAAGTATTTTACCTGTGAGGGGAGGTTTCATATGGTCCACCTATACCATTTCAGGCTCCTTTTACATTTCACTGGTAAGCAACCCCTTGATTTGCCTTTATTTTTGTTTAGGAATTTGAGGAATATGTCTGATAAGGTCCAAGCTAGGGCTGAAGGCAGTGAGACATACATTTTCCACCATGACCTAATTAAACTCTTAGTGCTGGAAGAATTAAAGAAATTAAATAGATATTGGGCATCTTTTCTTTTCCTCAGTGGGTATGAAGTAGATTCAGTGACACCTAAGAAGATTTCAAAGCCAAAAATTACTTCATCTCCAGATGTGACAGAAGATGTTAATGAAGAAGGGGTAGAGCCTCTTTTGGAGCCATGGATGTTGAAGCTGAACTTACACCAGAGGTAGGTATCCCACAGCCATCACCTGCAAGTCACAAACAGAAAATTAGCAAACATGGTGGCAGGAGGATAACTAGGAGCCAAACCATTGCCAAAGGAAATCTTGAAGATATTATCCAAGCAATATACATTGAAGAAACTCCAATTGTCCAAGCAGAAGACATTGAAGGGGATAAAAGGAAGAAACATAATGGTAAGTCTGTCAAAAAATTAGATTTTGCAAGAGAAGATGTTGGTTTCATATTCCAGCCAAGGAAACCACTGACTAGGTTACAACTTGCAAAGGGTGCCATGGAAAGTAAGATGAGAAAAAAGATTGACAAAGGCAAGCAAGGTATCACATAAAACAACATATACCTATCTCCAGCAACAGAAGAGGTTTTTGTGTAAAGAAAACGAAAGGAGAAAGTGGTGGAAAAAAATGAAGTACAAATATTGCAGGAACAATTAAGAGAGGCCAGATAAGAAGTCATTAAAGTCAAATTGGAACTACAAGAGGCCAAGGTAGACATGCAGCTAATGGCGTACTTTGAAAAAGAAACGAAGGATCAACTAGACAAATATGAAAAATCATTGTCAAACGCCAAAAAACTGCTAAAAAGAACTCTTCCTTTAAGGAGAGTGATGAAGAACACTAGAAAAAGAAATCTATGGTGAAAGTCTGAGAGGAAAAGTCTTAAAGGGTAGGTTAAAGAGCTAGAGGACCAAATAGAAATGATTCAAGAAGAATGGAAGAAAATAGGGCTGAAAACTAAAGTGATAAATGAGCCTGACAACCTGCTAATGCTAAGGATGAAGTGCCCAAAGTTTAAGGGGTTGACCTAAATATTTTTTATAAATTTTACAGCATGCAGGAAACATCATTTTTGGTTTGGTAGCTGAAATTTTGAAGAAAAATGGAAACTATGTGTTTTCAGCCAATTAGGCGATTTCGTAGCGAAGCCCAGGCTTGAAGGCCAAATTTCGTTATGAAATCCCTGTAGGGTTCTTTTTTGCAACAAAAAACCATTTTTGCTGGAAATCAAAGGAGGGAAAGTGTTGTATTTAGCCCATATTGTCTAACAAACATGTCCTGATATGAAGAAGAAGCACAAAATGAGTTTGGATGGCTGAAATAAATATGCTACTAAACTAACCTACAAAACTGCCTAAGGTACTTTGTTTTTGCAGTGAAGTACTTTTAATGGTTTTTGGAGGTTTGAAAAGTGTTTTGAAGAACAACCAGCCACGTGGAGATATTCAAGATGACAGTGGGCCACCCCAGCAAAGATTCACTACTCGAAAAGACTGTCACCTATCCAACTCAACATGAGGACAATGATCAAAGCTATGTTTATCTTTTCCTAAAAAGTAGGAGTGTTAGTTCCTAAATCTAGTGGGTACATTTATGTCTTATTGATGGTGAGTGCCACTCGAGCACCTAATCATTATGAATGTAATTATCCTATTACTGTAGAAAATGAATGTAATAAATGAAAGGCACAATCCTATTAGAAGTATAAGTCTTAAGAGATTAGGTGTCTTTTTTAGTTCCAAGAATGTAGTTTATGGTTAAGAAAGGTGTCAAGACTTTGGTTCGATGATATAGCCAGCTGGGCAGATCTAATGTAAGCAACAAAATTCTATTAATAGTTGGAACATTGGATGAGAAAGGGTTTGAGAATGTCATTTGAGACTACTACTGTTGTAAATTTTGGAATATCAGTAATATAGAGTGATGGTGTTTTCTGCTTTACTTGAGATTCTTTGACTGTTGCAATGAGCTTATATCTTATGTTTCCTTACTATTTTTTCAATATATTGATATTGAATTACTCAGAATTCATGCCCTCATGATCTAACTTCCTTTTAACATTGAGTTATTGAATTTTTTCTGTGTGTTAGTATTGTCTTTTCATTGAAACAGTAAAAGCCTCAGCTTACACAAGGAGATTCATTTGTCACTGAATTCCTTCATACTTACTCCATAAGCCCAATGGTAGTGAAACCTATTTCATTTTTCACTTGCAATCAAATACACTAAGACACTTATCACAAAGTTAGCCATCTGATTTAAAACCTATTTGAGCAAATCATTAGTGAAATTGAGAGAGCCCTCTCAGGCTGAAGAGGCTAATCCTCAAGCAAAAGCTGGTTTGAAAGAGTTACTCTAAGTTTTCTGGTGGAGCAGCCCATCAGTAAAATTTTAGAGATAACATTTTGGTGCATCTTCCGGGAGTCTGAAGACATATTTCTCGAAGTTTGTGCTCAAACTGTGAAAGATGAACTCTTGGAGGTAGCAGGAGCTCAAAACATTTCGAGGCTGCAGAAACTACCTTGGTGACTCCACTAAAAATCTTCATAATTAAAGGTGGCTTCGAGAAAGAGATACACAAGGAACAATCCAGATCCTAACCCACCTACAATTGTGGATAATCCAGAGAGGATCCTCAGAGGCATTGGAAGCAGCTCTTCAAAATCAGGTATTCCATTGCATTCAAGAGCTTTGTCCTTTGAAATTATTCGAAGTCCTGAAGATAGGAAATTTGATGATAAAATTGAAGAAGTATTGTTTAGGTCTAAAACTGAATATGAACCGACTGATATAATACTATACCTACGAAGACTAGGTATTGACACATCACCCCTAGTGTCTAAAGAAGAAAAAGAAGAATTCTGGAAAACAGTTACATCAGAGTTGTTGTTAGAGAGGGAGTCTTTTGAAAATTTAAAAGAGTTAGATCCATTTGAGCTTTTGTTGAAGAGAAAATCTGGTATACCTTTGCCTGAGTGGAGTTCATTCATATCTAGACGTTAGATACCATCTACATCATCTCCTAACGGTTCATCCTCACCTACTGTTTTCCCCAAAAATAAAAATTTAATCTCATGTGTTGTCCTCCCACATACCACAGTTCCTGTCATCGTGGCTGGAATTGTTCCTTCCCCTCCTCCTGTTGGACCTGCAAGGTATGCTCCACTTATCCTCATTGTTGTTATTCATGACCTCCCAAATTGATACTCAACTAGAATAAAAACCTTTGGGAGTGAAGATGAAATATCAGCTGAGGAACATGTAGACCAATTTAATGATTTCATTGATAGAGAGGAGGTAGATCATGAAGATGTAAAAATGAGATTATTTTCCCAGAGTTTCACTGGTGAAGTAAGAAAATGGTTTAAGGCCTTAGCTTCGGCAAGTTTTCAGAATTGGGACCATCTAGAAGATAGTTTTTTTGACCAAGTGGGGGAGTAAGGTGAATCCAGTGCAAGCCCTGACATAATATAACAATTTGAAAAGGGCCTTAGACGAATTTGTCCAAGACTTCTCCAAGAGGTTTAACAAGGTATAGAACTCCATACCTGCTCATATTAAACCTCCTCCAGGAGCTGATCAATTACACTATGCAGAGCATTTGATTATTAGTTTTCCATCTTGCTTAGAGAAAGAGAGTTTGCTTCTCTAGCAGAAATGAAAAATCATGCAATGAAAGTGGCAGCAAACATGGCAACTACTGAGAGGACTAATATGGGCAAAACAAAATTGAAAGAAGAGGAAAATCCTTCATCCTAAGATGCTAAATTTGATTCTAGGATGAATACCATGGAAAAACTCATGGATAGACTTGTTCTTGGAGCTACTCCCTTACCTTCTGCACAACAAGATGCACACATCAGAAATCCACAATTTAGGAGGCCTCAAAATCAGCAAAGACAATGAGAAAATAGAAATCATCCTGACACACAAGTGAGGCCTCCCTTTCAAAAAAAATTCCTTCATGAAGAGGAAGCTCAACCTAAGTTTCAAGAGGATATTATTCACTGTCTAGATGAAGATATGTCTCGGATGTTTCTAACTAAGGAAGAGCATGATGAGTCTGGTCATGACTTGAAGAAAGATGAGGGACAGTCTGATTACCTAAAGGGTTATCAACAAGCCATATTTGAAATGCATAAATAATAGAATTTGAGAAATAGAAATGTCCCCATTACCACAAACAAAGATCAGCCAAAGAAGGATATTCCTAAACCAACTGAGCCAAAGAAGGATGCACCACCTCAACCTCCTTCTAAAGAAATTGAAAAACCTCATCTACTTTCAGTCTAGAGAATGAGATCTCCAAAATTAAAATTCTTGTCCCCATTGGAGAAATTATCAAGGTCACTGAATATAGAAGAAAAATTTTCAAGATGTTAAATTCCCAACCAGGACCTTTAGACATCCTAAATTACAATAAGACCATCCCACCATTTTCCAAGGACCAAGGGTAGGAGATGAACATAATGAAGATGCTCCTCCATTTTATGTCAGTCTAAATATTCATGATATGACTTTTCACAATGCCATGTTGGACTCAGGGGCTTCCCACAACCTTATGCCTAAAGTAATCATGGAGAGGATGGGTTTAGAAATCAGTGGACCTTATAAAGATTTGTTTTCTTTTGATTCCAAGAGAGTTCAATGCATAGGTATTATTAAAGATGTTGTTGTTGGCCTAACACAAGTACCTACTAAAACAACGGTGATGGACATAGTAGTAGCTGACGTTCTTCAAAATGTTGGTATGCTTTTTTCTAGATCTTGGGCAACCAAAATAAAAGGAAATATGCAGATGGATATGACATATGCCACCATTCCCATTTTTGGTGAGCAAAGAAGATTGTATAGGGAAATTAGGATGGCCTACATGGTGAGCAGTAAGGATAAGCCTCAAAATTTTCCAATTTATGTTGTTGAATTGAATTGGGATCCTCAATTTTATTCAATGAACTCACTGATAAGCAGAAATTGAAGGAAAAACAGAAAATGAGCAAGCATAAAATAAAGGATGTGTTGAGGAAAAAAGAGAAGGCTAGTGGCTTTTACACTTTGATGGCTCTGCTGGAAAAGAGGGGGATAGATCAGGCATATGGATCACTACTCCCAATGATGAAAGTAATTTTTAATCTTTTAAACTTAACTTTGATTGCACAAAAAATATGGCAGAATATGAATCATTGTTTTTGGGTCTAGAAATTTTGAAAAAAATAGGTGCCAAAAAGATATCAGTATGTGGTGATTCAGAGTTAGTAATTAAACAAGTTGAAGGGCCATACCAAACCAAATATGTAATAATGAGGGCATACAGAAACTTGATCATGGAAATGCTTGAAAATTTTCAAGAATATGCTTTCATTGTGAAAACTAGAGACCAAAATTCAGTAGATTATTCTCTAGCTCTCTTTGCAAGTTTATTTGTCATCCCTACACATTCTACTGAGAAGTATAAGGTTGAGGTCAGACATAGGCCAGCAATCCCTGACAACATCATTCACTGGCAAGTGTTTGAGAATGATCAGCGAGTATGAAAATTCCTTGAATTGAAGGAGGAGTTTGAGAACATCCAAGTGGATCAGAAAAATATGTTTACTGAAACCAAGGTCAATCCTTAAGACTTGCAGGTGAAAAAAAATTGTATACCAAAAGGCCTTATTCCCCTTGAAAAACTTTTTGATCAAAATGATGTTTTTAAGTCTCCTAGAATGTATGCTAATGAAGAGGAGGTAGAGACTTGCAATATTGGTACAATAGCAATGCCTAAAATGGTCAAACTTTCTAAGTTTCTTTCTATGGAGATGAGATGAAAGTATGTGGATATGATGAGGAAATATTTTAATGTTTTTGCATGGAGCTATGATGATCTGAAAAGGTATGATCCTAGCATTATACAACATACTATTCCTGTCAATGAGAATGAAAAACCTTTCAAGAAGAAGTTGAGAAGAATTAATCCTTTGCTCATGCCTTTGATTGAGAAAGAGATTAAGAAACTCTTGGATGCAAAGATCATTGTCCCTATAAGGTTTTCAAAATGGCTTGCTAATCTAGTACCTGTCAGAAAGAAGAGTGGTGAGATCAAAATTTGTATTGACTTTATAAATATGAACAAGGCTTCTTTGAAGGACAACTATCCTCTTCCCAAGATGGATAAGATTTTGAAGAATATTGTTGGCTCTCAAATAATGTCCATGCTTGATGGATTTTTAGGTTACAACCAGATATTGGTACATCAAGAAGATCGGGAGAAAACTTCCTTTACCACGCCATGGGGAACATTCATGTACGCCAAGATGCCTTTTGGTTTGATGAATGAAGGGGCAACTTTTCAAAGAGAAATGGATATTTCTTTTGCCGAGGAGAAAGAAAAATCAGTTGTGGTCTATTTGGATGACATAACTGTGTTTTCAAGAAAGGAGGAAGATCAATTGAAACATTTGGAGAAAACTTTGCAGAAATGCAGAAAATTTGGTATCTCTCTTAATCCCACTAAAAGTATTTTTGCTCTGACTTCTGGAAAATTTCTAGGACATATTATATATAAATATGGGATAAATATTTATCCTAATAGTGTCAATTCAATTCAGAATATAGACCTACCAAGAATTAGGAAGGAGATTCAGTATTTTCTTGGAAAAGTAAATTTTGTTAGAAAGTTTATCCCAAACTTTGTTGAGATTGTCAAAGACATTACCAATATGTTAAAAAAAGGATCTGATATTAAGTGAACTTTTGAAGCTAAGCAATCATTTGAAGAGATAAATAAAGCCCTCACTCAAGCCCTAGTGCTTGTTAGTCCAAATTTCTCAAGTAAATTTCTGGTTTTCACATTTGCTTATGAAAATACCATTGCTGGAGTTTTATTGCAGAAAGGGCAGCAAGGTGGTGAGAAGCCTATTTCATTTTTTAGTAAGAATCTTGCCAACTCTGAATTGAAGTATAATACCTTGGAGAAATAGGCATATGCTTTAGTCAAATCTCTTAAAGATTTCAGAATTTACATTATGCATGCTCATGTTATTGCATTTGTGCCTAACACTGTGGTTAAAGATATTTTGACACAAGCTGATCCTAATGGAAAAAGAGGGAAATGGATTGCTACCTTGCTGGAGTATGACATAGAAATCAAGCCTACCAATTTGGTGAAAGGACAGGAATTAGAAAAAATAATGGCACAGTCAAATTTTGAATGTCTTAACATGAATTTCATTGCAGAAATTTTAGAGTTGACAGAAGAAGAAGAAGAAGTGGTCCCTATTGAAGAGAAATTTATCTTGTTTGAATGGTACAAAGATGTAATATTTGTCCTACATCATCACAAATCTCCTCCACAGTTGACTAAGTCTAAATCAAGGTTTGTGAAGCTGAAATCATTGAGATACTGCATTTTGAATAAGAATTTGTATTGGAAAGATACTGGTGGAATTCTTTTGAATTGTTTACTAGAAGATGAGGTGGAAAAAGTCATTGAAGATTTCCATAAGGGAGATTGTGGAGGAAACCATTACTGGAAAGCCACAACTAACAAGATACTCAGGGCAAGGTATTATTGGCCTGCTATGTTTAAGGACATCTACAAGAAGATTGTTGCATGCCATGAATGCCAAGTTTTTGATGGTAAGAAGAAGCCGATTCCTTTACCTTTGATGCCAATATATGTTGAAGCGCCTTTCCAACAATGGGGGTTGGACTTCATTGGAGAAATACACCCAACATCCTTAGGGCAGCATCACTGGATTTTGAAAAACACATATTATTTCACTATGTGGATCAAACCATTCCCAACAAGGAAGACCACTAATTCAGTCATCATTCAATTCTTGGAGAACAATATTTTGTCCAGGTTTGGTTGTACTATGAATATTATTACTGATAATGCACAAGATTTTAAATCCAAAAAATTAATTAGCTTTTGTCATCAATATCATATTACACTTGGACATTCAAAAACCTATTACCCCCAAGGTAATGGCCTTGCAGAATCATCCAATAAAAGCATAGTGAGGATCATCAAAAAGGTGTTGCAAGAAAACAAGAGATCATGGCATCTAAAGTTGAAGTTTTCTTTGCGGGCTGATAGAGTTTGAACAAAGCTATCCATTGGTACATCTCCCTATGAATTAGTGTATGGAGTTGAAGCTATTTTTCCCACTTCTTTGGGAGTTTCGGTAATGAAACTGTTGCAAGGACTTGAAGAGGAGCCAAATGCTATCCAAAGGAGGATAAACCAGCTTATAGTTTTTCAAGAGAAAATATAAGAGGTATATGAAAACCATCAGAAATAAAAAAATAGAGTGAAGAAAACCTTTGAGAGAAAATCTAAAGAGGAAATTTTCCACATTCAAGATGTAGTTCTGAAATGGGAAGCCAGAATTGAAGAAAAGGGGAAACAAGGAAATTTTGAGAACATCTGGAGGGGGCCATTTGTGATAGCTGCATATCATAGCAACAACAATTTTCTGCTTCAAGATATAGATGGACAACTATGTGGAGGAGGACCTGTCAATGGCAGGTTTCTAAAACAATATTCCTCCTAAATCATTTTACTGAATTTCATTCCATTGTATATATTTCGTTTGCTGCTATGATGTTTTTCTAATAAAGATGAGTTCATCATTAACCTTGAGCCTGAGGAGAAGGCCATAAGAGTTTGAAGAAGTATTCATCAATTTTAGAAATGTTTGTTTTCTTTGAAAGAAGGCATTGGAACTACAAGTTCTTTGTTGTACCACAGGGGCACACCATCCCTAGTGGAGCCACTGTTATCACTCATAAATTTTCAAAAGTTCATTGATAAGGTCACTCACATCACTCACCTAGGTTTCATCTTGTCTTCATAGAATGGTTCATGAAATTGATGGAAAACCCATGAAATAAGCCTTACCCTATGTCTAAAACCCCCCATGAGTCATGTCATGTCAGTCAAATCCACTCCATTCCATTTAGTTTTCGCATTCATGCCCTCAAATCAAACATATGCCACTTGTATGTTTTTTTTCAACATCCATTAGCGAATATAAATGCAAAATGGTAGATTTCGCTAAGGAATCACCTGACAATTCTGTAGCGAATCTGCCAGGTTTTTAACTGTCTTCGCTATGGAATCATGTTATTCTGCAGAAAAAACAGAGCATGGTGAGGTGTCAAAATTCCGATGGTCAGGGGTCAAGGTGAGTTCACCCAATTATTTTTCATGATCAACCAAGCATGCAAGATCGTGATTACTAATATGAAATGATTGTTTTAGTTTTGTTGTGCTAAGTGTCTTTGCAGTTTATAAACATGTGCATAATTGACTCATTATTTTGCTTAAGTATTTGGAATTTGTCCATGAATTATAAATGATTTTTAGTGAATTAGAAGCATAAAAAAAGCTTAAATAACACTGAACAACAGTGTAAAACAGATAAATAATTCACCACATGAAATTTACACAACATGCATGATGAAGCAGTTCACCCCTCCTGGGCTACATCTGCTGGTCCAGCTCCCAATGGCATGTCCATCTTTCATTATGCTCAAAATTTTGCTATTACATATAGTTACAGTGCTCTAATGGATGTTTTCTCTACAACAATGGCTCCAGAATTCTCCAATTAGTAAAAAATGACTCGTCATTCACTCAGAATGGGCGAAAATTGAGTCTCCTAGTCTTTTTCCCAGTTTCACCAAGAAAAGCTCCACTAAAAGTGGAGAGGTCCACTTATTTGGAGTTGAAAGTGGCATAGGTCGCCAAAAATGATGTGTTTTCTAACCTTCCACTGAAATTGACTGCAACAATAAATGTTTCAGTTGGGGTGGCCACGTGCCAACCCCAAACCCGCGGTTACAAAGCCGTTGGGCATAACCTAAGGCATAAACTCCAGTTGCAAAGGTCAGAACTCCAAGTTGAAGTGTTGGGTTAGCATTAAACCACACGGAGATTATTATGGTTAAACCTTTGCAATGTGACATGAACATTGGAACTGCTGGTCGTTACTGTGGGTTGGAGGTTATGTTAACATTTTCATATATGCCATGTGACATACCACGCGGGGACCACTAGCGGGTTGGGACTGCCGGCGGTTCCCAACTCTAAACACAAATGTTATAAACTTTATATAGAACCTGACATCCATAGATGTTAAGAAACACTTGTAGCGCATATGGTAGAGCCTTCGCATGCTTGGTGGGAGGTCCGGGGATCGATTCCTGCGACCTCCAACAAAATTTTAGTATGTGGTTCCAAGGCCATTTGGCGGCCTCAGGGATGGCCACGTGGCAGCTCCTGATTGGCCTGTCAAACCCCTCCAAACTCATTCGACCAATAGGTATCAGACACTTGTCAACCTGTAATTGATTCTGAGGAAGGAATATTCCTTAGAATAATCCCTTTTTGCTAATTGTGAATCCCTGTCAAACTTGGTCAAATTGTCGCAAATTTTACCTATTTGGCATTTCGATCAGAACATGATATCTTCCTCATGTGACATCAATTTTTTGAACCGTTCACGGTGTCAGTATCAGGAAGACGAGATATACCCAACCATCTTGGTTTCAACCTAATCCTATAACTTTTAATTTTGAGAAAAAATTATGAGCTCTTGATCACTCCTCCCCATTGCGAAGATTTTGGACCCCAAAAGGCTTGATTACCTGTTCAGAAGATGAGGGTACAACTCCCTCACCTTTCCAACCTGCATCTATTTTTGCTTGCTTGGTTTAGTGCCTTTTAACCCAACTCAAAGGTAGTCAACACTTCCCCTCTTTGATGCTCTTGTCCTCCTGTCAAGAATTGTATCTTCTTTGAACTCATCTAGAAATTCTGGTGAGAAATATTCAATAGAAGGTAGTTGAAAATCACTTCCTTGATCATCGATCAAAGGTGGCTCATACAAACGTAAGTTTTCAACATTAAAAACTGAATACATTTGCATGTAAGAAGGCAAGTCAAGTTGGAATGCATTATTACCAACTTGTTTTATGATCTTGAATGGACCATAGTGAATGGGTTTGAGCTTTTTAACTTCCCCTTGCATCCTTTCTTTTCTAATGTGCAACCGTACCTCATCTCCCTCTTGAAACTTGTGATTAAATCTATGTTTCTCATGCCTCTCTTTGTATTTTCTTTGACTTTTCTCAAGATGTTCTTGAACTTGTTGATGTATAATCTGAATTTTCTCAATGAACTTTCGTTCCTTATCAATGTCACTATGGCCATCAATTGCAACATCCTTCCCAAAGATGAAGTCTAATGGCGATTTTGGCAAACACCCAAAGCATACTTCAAAAGGTGAGGTTTGTGTTGAAGAGTGTTTTTCCCGGTTGTAAGCGTGTTGAATGTAATGCAGTTGTTCATCCCACAACTTAGGATGTTTGTTGCAATATCCTCTCAATAGATGCACAACTGTTCTGTTCACCACCTCAGTTTGTCCATCTGTTTGTGGATGAAAAGCGGTAATATTTTTCAACTTTGTATCCATCATTCTCCATAGATTTGACCAAAAATTCCCAATGAACCTGGAATCCTTGTCACTAACAATAGAAGTTGGCAATCCAAAATGAACCCAAACATGTTGAAAATAAAATTCAATAGTTTGTTCAACAGTAATGGTTTTCTTACATGGCATAATTATACACATTTTACTAAATCTATCCACAACTACATAAAGATAATCAGGCTGCTTTCTTGACATAGGTAGCCCTCCAACAAAGTCCATGGAGACACTCTCCCATGACCTTGATGATACCGGTAGTGGCGTGTACAATCCAATCTTCCTATTACTAGGCTTACTTGTTGCACACATGGAACAACCTCTTATAAAATGCGACACACTATCTATCATGTGATGCCAATAGCAATACTTTTGTAGATGCACCATTGTTTTGCTTACCCCAAAGTGTCCAGCAATAAGAGATGAATGAACTTCTCTCATGACACTTAGCCTCTCTCCATGTGGAATACAAAGCTTGCCCAAATGAAACAACAAATTTTTATGCATGTGATAATATTTTTCTTTAACTTGATTCCCTTCACTCAAACTAACATACACATCTTGAAAATCAATGTCATGTGCATATTGTTCTATGTAACTCTCATGTACAAAAGAATCATTTTTGAGTAAAGTAGAAGCACTAATGATTGGTCTTCAAAGCATATCTGCAACTTTATTGAAAATACCTTTCTTATACCTTATAACCAAGCGAAACTATTGAAGAAATCCCATCCACCTGAAATGTCTTGATTTCTATAATTTTGTTTGCAACTGCAAGTACTGTAATTGTTGGTGATCGGTATGTACAATATTCTCTTTACCCATCAAGCAGTGTTTCCACTTCTTGACCCTTTGTACCTGTTAGCAACCTATAATATAGGGGTCATAATTTTGACTTGACTAGTGATAATCTTGTAAATCTGTACATACTTTGCCTTCTGCAAGTTGTATTCACATATTTTGTAAAAATAAAAATAAAAATAAAAATCAAAAAAATCAAAAAGAGGGTAAAAAGTCCTAAAAGAATAATCAAAGGACTTAGAAAAAATAAAAAATCCCAAAAGAAAAATGAATAAAACATGAAAGTGTGCAAGCATAAATGCCACTACTTTTTACTTTTTGAATGTGGCAGAGTGTAAATAAATGCCATAGTCCATGATGAGTTAAACAGTTTAATCTTAACTTGTCATTTTTCAACTTAACTTGTTGTAGATAGAGAATAATGAGTTGTCATACTGCTTAATCATGACAATTCAGTAGTTAGGTAGAGAAATAAATGAATCTAACAGTGTAATCTGGATTCATGGATGAAATAAGTGTAGAATTATATAGTTTTACTTGCTTTTAGAAAGAATAATGCTGTGAAGGTTGCTAGCCTAAATGCACCTTACTACAAAAGAAGAAAAAATGTTAGTATGGTAAGCTGGGTAGGTAGAAGAAGGTGAAAATATCCCAATGTAAATATCATTCATCATGGGCTGCAAAATAACTAACTTCCCCTTCCCATAGTCATGAAACATTCTTAACTATTAGTTAGAAAGGCTCAAGGCATTTCTTTGACTTTTTTTGGGATCGGACCCAAGGCTCTATGACTGATCAGTTGAAAGTGTGAATGTCTATATTAATCCCTAAAATCACTACATTACCATTCATGCATTCATCCACTTGAATAATCCTAAGTAAAACACCATTTTACTTAAAGGCATTATAATTCCCATTTTATTAACTTCCTACATCATTTGAAAACAATAAACCCTCAAAATAACATTATATTATAAGTTAAGTGATAAGATCAATTGCAAATTATCTTGTAAAATTCACTTTACTTATTGAGATTATGTGTTTTGAGTATACCATCTCCTATTTTCATATTAACTCTAATTTATATATTAACTCCCTATATAATAACCTTTTCCTATTATATAACTCATTTTTATATAATAAACCCAAAAAACCCACTTATTTTAACTTAAGCCAAAGATTTTTATCCCCACATGTTTAAATAAAAACCCCCCTTATAACCCCTTTGGCTAAGTTTATCTATATATAAATATCTCGCCCCCTATGGTAGATAAGTCAACCCGATTTAATTTACCATATAATGAAAATATATGAGAAAAATCTTAAAACATATGTTATATGTATTTTAAACAAAAATTCCCCGAAGTTTTGCTTAAACTAAACTTCAACAGAAATAAACCTCATTTTTCTTGTATATTTTCCCCCAATTCCCTTAACCTGAGCTTAAATTCATAACTAAACCCCTTCCCCGCAATGTATATTCCATTATATTATTCCCTAACCTTGGTTAAAATCCTGCATAACCTTCCCGATCACCTTTTCCATTGGAAAAGTCACATTTTATAGATAAAATCCATCATAAACCCTTTTCCCGTTGGATTCATTCTACCCTCCGATCCCCAAACCCTGTTTGATCCAACGGTTGGAAATCAATGCACCAGTTCAATACATTTTTTTATCCCTCCCCATCGCGCTTGATATCAACCGTTCAATCTTCTTTTATTTCCAAAAATCTATGGCCCAAAGTGAACCCGATAACCAATCATTCCCCGCACCTTCCCTTTTAATCTCGATCGTTCGCTCCCCAAAGCCAGATCCGACGACGATAATGCATTTTCGTGCTCACAAAGTAATCGACACATGTTTTACAAAAGTTGCGTGAAATGGGTGGTTTTCCAAAACCACCCCGCGTTGACGTGTCACAATCTTATTGTATCACGTTCAAAAAGCTATTTACCACTTACAGCCTTTGAGCCGCGCGAATACCACCCAGTGGTATTCCAAAACCACTCCCGCCCAAACTTTGAGTTAATATAATTCAACTATGGTTTAGACTATGGTTAATTCATAAAAACTCATAGTTTTTCAATAAAATTTCAATTATCGGCGCTTTAAAGCTATGAACCTTCTGCTAAGCCCATTTTTCATCGAATTTTCAGTATTTGTGCGCCATAACACCCTGAGAACCTGTGCAGAGCCTTTTCATCATTTTAAAAACCTACCAGTGCCATTTTTCGAATCAATTACCCTGAAATTCAACCAGGAAGTGCCACATTACCCTTTGAAAGACCAAATTTGCAGAATTGAAGACTGAACGCGACTTCGAAACATCTTCAACAACGATTATAACTGTTTCAAGGTATTTTTTGTCAAAAATTATCCACTGAGCTTTAATTTCTAAGGGAAAAACACAAAATTTTCTGTTATTCTCTAAAAATATCCTGAATTGCCCACATAGAAATTGCAAAAAGCATCCATATTACAGGGGAAACTCTGTCAAATTTTCCCAGAATCCCTAATTGCCGTTTTTTGCAACTTTTGTCCATACCCTGGTCTTTTCCACTGCTGGGATTGATTGTAACTTACTTTCTGAGCATTAAAACCTTCTTTCGATCCAAAACCCTACTCAGAATCCTATTTTACCAGGGAAATTCTCCAAGAAGCCCTTGTTTCCAACAAAAGAGCTCAGCAAACAGTCTAAGCTTGCTATGCTCAATTAAAAATGACAAAGAAACAAGTAACCCCTAAAGCAGGAGGTCCAAAGCCTCTAAAGAAACCCTTTGCTAAAACTCCTAAGCCTGAATCTTCCAAAATTGATAAACCTACCCCTGTACTCACTACAGATTCAACAGAAGTTGTCAAGCCTGTTCAACCTCCTGTTATCTCACAAGAAAATAGCCCTTTGGTTGACTTTGACTATAGAATAATATACCCTTCATTAGAGTTCAATTTGCTTGATGTATATAACTGGTGTTTTGGTAAATCAGTAGAGAAAGATGACAAAGATATACTAGTCTGGGATTCCAATTTGACAAAATATATTGTTCCTCAAACTCGTCCATCCGCTGATTTTGTCAGATTGTGTCAATCCTATTATCTTCCAAATCAAATATGCATTGTGAATAAAGACAGAGAGTTCTTGTTTTATATCAATGAAGAATCTATAAATTCTATGCTACAACTGAACTTTGATCCCAATGCTACTTCATTGTCCATAGAGGAGTTAACTCAGAATTACCTAGAGCTTGATTTTGCTTCTAAATTCAAAGTCTTTCAGACTTTTTGTCCCAAGCAAGTTGATATCCCCAAGCTTAATCCTCCATTTGATACCTTTGATTTTCCAGATGAAACCAGGCAAATTGTCTCAATGCTATCATTCATGCTAGGATACACCAGTGATGAATTCACTAATGTGGCTATCTTAGGTTTTTTGTCAACTCTGAGTCCTAGCCAGTCCCCTTCCATAGTGTACAATTTTGCCAAATTCATTGTAGAAAACATGCATTATCAGTTATCCAGATTGTCAGAAGAAGGAGTCTTCAGATACACATCATATCTACTTCACCTCTTTTTGTATTATTAAGCAGATAAGTTTCCCATTGAATTTTAGAAAGTGGATCCAGAAGGAAATGTTCTTTCAGTTGTGTTTTGGTCATCAATTCTAAGAAAATGGAATAGAGAATATAGCTTTGCATATTTCAATGACATGTTTTTAGTGCCTGCTATGAATCTATTGAACAAAGAGCAGACCCCTAGAATCAATGAAGATACAAAGAGAATTCTACAACTATCTGACAGCTGTAAAATAGGGGACTGGTATTTATACAAAATTTACACAGAAATCAGAGTATATGGTGCACTCCTAGCCCCATATAAGTTACCAAGATTTGTTGCAAAAATGGTATTTGATTTGGAATATTTGAGGCAGCTACTAAATGTAGATGAAATCAATTTCATAGCTTCCAGGAAAAAGACTCAGTTTAAGCTGAAAAATCAAATTGGGCCATTTATTGTAAATAACAGAGAAGCAGCCAATGAAATCAATGTCAAGTTGAAAGAGTATAAATTCCCATATAGTTTCATGTGGAATTATGATCCACAAGGTATTTTAAGCACAATGAGAATTAAATGCAAGTTTCCTGTCTTCTTGCATGATTCCAAGCCCCATATTGAAAAGTATGCCAACAAAATTGAATGGGATCCAAACACTCTTTTTGATGATGATTCACAGGAAATGCAGGGAAACAGTGGCAAAGGTAAGCAAGTTGATCAAACACAGGTATTGACAGTGAATAAAGAATCTGACATTATTTATAAGAGAAGCAGAAAGGAAGATAGTTTCACTACTGAAACTATTCAAGACAAAAGATTCAGAATTCCTTATAATAAGAAAAACAAATTGACCATTGAAGAAAGGGATAAAGCCATCAATATTGAAGATAATAATGGTCATGAAACTGATGATGAAGCTACAAGGATAGTAACTGAAACTCTCAAAGAGCTTCAAAATGTTCAAATTGGAACCCAACAGAAAGATACAGTTATGGTGGATACACAATCTAAAGTTCATAGGCCATTTTCTTCTAAAGAACCCGACAATACAGAGTCAGACATTCAACTCAGGTTTAGGCAAATTAAAGAAAAGAATGAAGAGATAAAAAATGAAGCATATTCTAAGTTCCTCAAAGAAAATCCTGGGAATAAGGATAGGCTCCTTTCAGCTTTTGATTATTCTTCTAATAAATTGGTGATGTCATTTCTCAAGCCTACAATGACTGACCCAAAATTCATTGCAGATTATTTAAAAATAGATTTTGAAGTTGATGCAGATGTTGTCCATAAATTAGACCAAATAGAATTTCATAGAAGCAACACAGAAATGCTATATTCTAAGATAGTCAATAAGACTATGAATTCTATCAGGCTTGAGAAAACATTAATAAATCTGCAAACTCAAATGAAATTGGACAAAGCCTCACTATATGCCAACAATTTGAAGATCAAAGCAGTAGAAGACTTAGCGATTGAAGTAGGAACTGATCCTTCTAACATGGAAGTTGCAAAGGCTTTAATTAAACAGAAAAATGAAGATATAGCTGCTCTCAGAAAACAGCTAAAATTGCCTCAAAGTGAAAATTCTCAGGAAAAAGAAATTCTTTAGTAGAAAACAGAGAATGATGAATTGAAACAACTTGTTCTTAAAATGACAGGTCAATAAAAGAAATGGAAAACCAAATAGGAGCTTTCATGCAAGAGAATGAAAAACTGAAGAAAGCTCAACAAGTTGTCATTCCTACAGTAATCCCAACTGTAAGCACAACTGTTCCATCCACATTAGCAGAACACTTGGCACCACAAGGAGTACTGGCAACTGCAGTGCCAATAACTTCTCATGAAATGTCTGCCTCTTCTTCCTCAACCTCACAGGTAAACACAATACAAGACAAAGCTGCCATAATTAGAGCCATGGAAGACATGTCAATTAAAGATAAAGAAATACTTAGTTTGAAAGGCACTGTTAAAAATCTAGAAACTTCTAAAAGAGACGCCTTAATTACTTCCAAAGGGCATGAACAGAGGGCAGATAGACAGCAAGAACAGGTGAGAATTCTTCAAGCACAGGTAAATCTTACAGATCAGGTTGCATATATAAAAAATCATTTATGGACAAAAATCATTGAAGGCATTCACTCTCAATAGCCTTCAATTCAGATAATTTATGAGCAGAAAGAGTTACTACAGGCTGCAAATGCAGAAATTGATAAAACTAAGAAAGAGATTGAAAATAAGCCAGCTCAAGCAGTTCAACTCATAACATTCTTGAACAGCAAAAACAGGGAAGAATTAGAAGAGTTGAAAATTGCTGACAGGATAGAAACCATTCTTCAAATTAAGAAAGTCCTAAACAAGAGGAATATAATGAATAACTTGGAAGACAGGTGTAAAGACATGAACTTGGCCATCTCAAGATTTTTGGCCAAATACAAGGTATTATCAGAATTAGGTTTTCCAGACATTCATGCATTAAATGAGAAATTGATGCCACAGAAAGATTATGATCAGAAAATCAGAACTCATGAAAAAGATCAAGCTAAACAACCACTGCCACAAGGATCACCAAGTGGCAAAGTACTTCTTTTTGGAAAATGAAATCAAGCATATGTTCACTGTAAAGCCTAACTTTGCCAAATATACAGAAGCTGATGAAAGTTACAGGAAATTGAAGAATATGAAGATCCCCACTACTAAACAGTAGCAAGAATTCACACATCTGCTGTGAATTTGAAAGATAAAGAACAAGAAAATTACTTGGAAATTCATATTTTACTTTTACCTTATGGTGAAAAAATCAGTGTCAAAGTGTAGCAGGGTCAAAGTGTATCAGTTAAGTCAAATTGTTACTGCTAGTCATTTTTTATTACAATAGTAAAACAGTCAAAAGCAGAGATAAAGAGTATTAGATCAAAATATGAAAAAGAAGAGTATTCCACAAGCTACCATCCACGTAAAGATGTACCTGTTGCCAGCAAATACTCACAACACATCAAAAATCAGTTTAGATAAGATAAAACTGTTCTATTTTTCCTTGTAAAAGAGGACAACTTGCAAACTGTTTTGCTGCTGTCCCTCTTCTTATGCTCTTTTTCCTATTTTTCTTTAAAACGTTATCTCAATATCTGAGATATTTTGTAAAAAAAATTTGTGTATAAATACTTCATAATTTGAAGTATTCTGGGTGGAATAAAATTTCTCAAGACAATTATAGTCATTTTGCTGGACATATTGAAGTTGGTGTGAGTCAATTAGCGAAGCAGCAGTCTGGAAACAAGATTAGAGACATCATAACTAAGGATTCTCGTGGTGACAAGATAAGTCTCGTATTTTTCCTATTTTCAGTGTTATTTCTGTAAAGTTTACAAACATTCATTTTATGTGTTTCTATTTTGTAATGATCAACTAAGGAGAAATTAAACAGAATTAGTGATAATAAGCTCTATGTTTTAAACTAGTTGGCATTTTGATGTTTTCTGCTTGATAACCGGACCATAGAATTCTTAATTGCTCTAGGTCCCAGTTTGATCCCCTTCTTCAATCCTCTTATCTGTAACTTAAGGATTCTTAAGTGCCCTTTTATTCAGATTTCACCCATTCCATCCTCAAAACCTATTCAAAGCCTTAGAAGGTCATCTATCCGCCCTTAGTACATTTGCATCTTTAAGTCTTATTTCCTAGTCATGCTTGCTTAGAGAGTTGACTCCATTGCCCAATGTTCTGGTAGATCCCTCTGGTTTACCTTGAAATACTTTTTATTCCTACCAAATTTCAAAAATCAGTCCTAATTCTCAATCATAGCTAGCCTAAAACCTTTTACCAAAACAAAGCTAAATATTTAGGAGAGATCCCTCTCCAGAGTTTAGGAAGGCTAGATCCTGAATTCCCAAAGCGGTTTTTGGTTACCCCTGGTGTTCTTAACTACAAAAATCCCCATCCCACAACCTGAGAATTACTAGGGTGATAAAATACTGGCGACCATACTGGGGAAACTAACCACTCTCCAGTTTTAAGTTTAATCTTGAAGGAAGATCTTTAATTATATCTTTTCTACTTTAAGATTGAGTTTAAAGGTTGTGGGTATTTTACCCAATAAACATTCTGGCTCCCAAGAAAGTCTACTACACTAGATCCAACCCCGATCCTAATCCTCTAGAGATAGTAGACAATCCTGACCAGATAGGAAAAAAGAAGAAAAAACAAATTGATAGTTCTAAAACTGAGATACCTCTGAGAAGAGTTGATTCTTTACCCAAAGAATTGGTAAGCTTATCAGACATTCATTTTTACTTAAAGTTTGAGAAATCTTTATTTAGAACAAAATATGAATCGGATTTAAAATAAATTGTTTAGATCTAGTTTTTACTTCTTATGTAAGTGAAAAACACAAAGTTGTTTCTATTCCTAATAAATCAGATCAAACTAAAAGTAAAAGTCCAGTAAAACGGGTAAGTGTCTTGAAAATTAAGGACATAGAAGAAGTTGTTAAGTTAGCTAATTTTCTATCTAAATTTAAACCCCCAGTTTCTGAGCTATATACAACAGTCTTTCCAGCATCAGATTCTACTCTGTATGCTGCCATATCATTTATAGATTTTGCGGTCAGTTCACCTCAAGAGCCCATAAGCCCTGAGTTGCCTCTGCCCCATAGAATCATTTACTCATCATATCCTCAATCCACTGCTAGTTCATAAACCGATCCATTCTTCCCTAAGCTTCCCTTACAGCCCAAAGTAGTATATCCATCATTTACCCAACCCATTACAACTATCATTAGCCATACTACTTTTGTTTCATCCCCATTACCAAGCTATTCAAATACATCCATTGCAGTAACCAGCACTATCCCTACTACTACCACTGTACCTCCCAGTTCAGCTAAAATTCAAGCCATGGCAGCCCGATATGCTCCCTTGGTCTTACCTCAGAATCTCCATGACATGCCCCAGAACTACCAAAAAGATATTCTGCTGTTTGATAATCTTTCACAGATTACTGCACAGCAACACATTACTAGAATGAATGATTTCTGGGAAGTCTATGAGATAGATGAGTCCGATGTCCAAATGAGACTATTTGCTCAGAGCTTAATTGGAGAAGTGAAAACCTGGTTTAAAGGTTTAGGAGCTGGTAGCATAGCAGACCTAGCTGCATTCCATAGAGCCTTCCTTAATAAATGGGAGAAAAATAAGAACCCTATGCAAATACTATATGAATTTGATGCTTTCAAGAGAGCCCCAAATGAAACTGTCCAAGACTTCTGCGTAAGATATAACAGTGTTTACAATGCCATTCCTGCAGACCTTAAACCTACCCCATATTCCGTGCTACTAAAATTTCCTGATTGTTTTGACATAGACATGGCTTACCAACTTAGGGAAAGGGATGCAAATACTTTAGAGAAAATGAAACAAAATGCTGTAGGTGTAGAAATCAACATACTTGCAAAGAAGGCTAGAATGAAAAATGAAAGAAGGGTTACTATTAAAGAAGAAGCATCTCACTTGGATAGTAAATTTGATTTCATTACTAAAGCACTGGAAAAAGTAGTTGATAGACTGCATCAAATTGAAAAGAAACCACAATGGGACAATCAATCCCAGATCCAGAATCCCAATTACAGAAAAAACACCAACCCCGGGAAAGGTAAGGAACCTTCCCCTGATCAGAATATAAGAACCCCATTCCAAGAAAACTTTGCAGAAAATTCACAAAACAATGTTGATGAGGAGGAAGACATAAACATTTTTATGGGGATTGATGAAAACAAAACCATTTTCCTCACCCAAGAGGACCAGGAACTCTTTGAACTTCAACAGCTCAAAGTAGAATCTGGAGAATCCTATGATTATTAACAAGGTTATGATTTTGCAATAAACGAAATTCACAGTCAATACAACCTTAGGAGCAAGAAAACCAATGATCCTGTTATAAAGAATAATGCTCCAAACCAACATGAACAAAACAAAAAGAAGACTGATACTTCTAAATCAAAATTCTTGTAAATTCTTCCTAGAGATAACAAACAGAGTTCAAATCCGACCAGTCTTAAAAAGCAGCAAGGCCCAAAGATTGTAGATATTACTGACGAGGTGGCACAATCTTCCAAAGATGTTTCAAAAGCTAATTCTCCCAAAGCCACAAATTCAACAACAGTCATTGAGCCAAGAAAGAATCCTACTGACTTTAAAATATCAGATCCTAAACCTTCTTTTGAGAATCCTAAATCTGATAAAACTCCTGTTAATCCTCAAACCTTTCTTGAAAAAATGACTAAAGATAGTAGGAACCAAGAAATTCAGACAAAATACAAGAGAAGAGCTCAAAACAAAGGAAAAACAATAGAAACTCAAGAAAAGTCATCACAAACCATAGTTCCCAAAGAAGAAGTGATTCAAACTATTAGATCTCAGCCAACATTTAATATGCAGTCTGAAATATCTAAATTGAAAATAGTTGTTCCCTTGGTAGAACTAGCTAAAAATGATTTATATAGATCTATGATTTTTAATGCATTGAATGTGAATGAGAATGAAGATACAATCAACATGAATGAAGATAGGCCTGAATTGATTTTTGGTCCCAATGTAGATGGAAAGCATTCATATGGGTCGGTACCCCCATTTTATTTAAGTCTTACTGTACATGACCAAATATTACACAATACTATGCTAGATACTGGAGCTTCCCACAGTTTAATGCCTAAAGCTATAATGGAAACTCTTAATCTAGACATAACCAGACCCTATAAGGACCTGTTCTCATTTGATTCATCCAAAGTCCAATGTATTGGTTTGATTAAAGATCTATGTGTTAACCTAGTCTAGTATCCTGGTAAGAGTATGATCATGGATGTTGTAGTAGCTGACATCCCGCCAAAGTATGGCATGCTTCTTTCTCGCTCATGGGGAGCAAAGTTGCAGGGATCTCTACAACTGGATATGAGTTATGCTACTATCTCTGTATTTGGACAGCCTAAGAAGCTTTATAGAGAAACCTTGATGAAGTACATGATCAATAGTGCAGACAGACCTACAAATTATCCAATTTATGCTACTCCCACTGATCTTGATTCTTTTATTCTCAGTAACTCTGATCAAAATGAAAATCCAACTGAACTTTCTGATAAAAAACTTAAAATCATGGATGATTATATTGGTCATGAAGCTTTGTGGCATTTAGATTTTGATGGATCCGTTAATAAATTTGGAGCTGGAGCTGGTGTTTAGATTACAAACATTGAAACAAGTCATTCTGAAGGGCATGCTTTTAGATTAAACTTCAAATGCACCAATAACATGGCTGAATACGAAGCTTTAATCTTAGGCCTGCAAATTATTAGAAAAAAGGGAGGAAAAAGAATAATGGTTATGGGTGATTCTGAACTAGTTATAAAACAAATCAACGCAGAGTATTCAGTTCATAACCCCAGACTTGCAAGATATAGAGAAACAGTATTGGAACTGCTTGAAGAATTGTTAGAAGGTAATTTTGCTATCATCCCTCGAGATCAGAACATACTGGCCCATTGCTTAGCAACTTTTGCCAACAGTTGTAAAATTCCTTTTTCACCATTGCAAAAATACACTGCTGAGATTAAACATAGGCCTATTGTTCCTGATAATGTGACATATTGGAATTTTTTTTCAGAGGATAAGCAAATTTATCACTTTTTGAATAATGAACATGAATTTCAAAACTGTCAAATTGATAACAACTGTAACATAGATTCACCTTGTGATATAGATTTAAATTTCTGTCAAATAGATGAATTAGATAATTTAGATGTACATAAGTTTGAAAAGCCTACTATTTTTACTCAAAGTGACATTGATGAAATGGAAAAAATAGAAATAGAGGAATTGATTGAAGATGAAATAGATTTGATTGATTTAAAGAATAACATTTTACCAAGAGGTTTAACTCCTCTAGAAGATTTATTTGACTCTAATGATGTGCCCATAAGGCCAAAAATGGAGTCAGTTAAATCTAACATAGAAGAGTATAACTTAGGGACAGATGATAAACCAAGAATAATCAAACTATCCAAATCCTTATCATCAGATGAAAGGGATAAATACATTGAACTTTTAAAAGAATTTCAAGATGTCTTTGCATGGAGCTATGAAGACTAAAAACTTATAACACAGACATTATTCAACATAAAATTCCTTTAAAAGAAAATCAAAAACCTTTTCAACAGAAACTCAGAAGGATTAATCCGGTTTTGTTACCCTTAATCGAAAAAGAAGTCAAAAGAATGTTTGATACACAGATAATTGCACCAGTCAGATTTTCTGACTGGGTATCTAATTTAGTGCCAACCAGAAAAAAGACAGGAGAAAATAGACTATGTATAGACTTTAGGAATCTTAATAAAGCATCCTTGAAGGATAACTAATCCTTGCCAAAAATGGACCATATTTTATAGAGGGTAGCAGGTTCTTCCAGAATCTCTTTATTAGATGGTTTCTCTGGTTACAATCAGATTCTAGTTCATAAATATGACCAAGCCAAAACTGCATTTACTACTCCATGGGGCACTTTCATGTATGTGAAAATTCCTTTTGGGTTAAAAAATGCAGGAGCTACATTTCAAAGGGCCATGGATATTGCCTTTGCCAAGGAGATCCATGAGTTTTTAGTCATTTATTTGGATGATATTATTGTGTTTTATAAAACAAACGATGATCACTTGGATCATCTGAGACAGGTTTTTATTAAATGCAGAAAATATGATATATCTCTTAATCCGAAAAAGTCTATTTTTGGGCTAGAAGAAGGTAAATTGCTAGGTCACATCATCTCAAAAGAAGGCATTAGAATAGACCCTGCAAGAATTGAAGCAATTCTAAACATTCAACCACCAAGGAACATCAAAGAACTCCAAGCATTCTTGGGAAAGATCAATTTTCTAAGAAGATTCATATCAAATTTGGCTGAGATTATAAAAGATCTTAATAAAATTCTTAAAAAGGACTCCTCAATTAAATGGACAATAAAGGTCAAACAATCTTTTGAATCTATCAAACAGGCCTTAACAAAAGCACCAATCCTTATCAGTCCAGATTACACAAAAGGTTTTATAATCTTTTTCTTTGCATCCGAACACACCATAGCTGCAGTTCTTCTGCAGAAAAATGATCAAGGCTTTGAACAGCCTATTGCATTATTTAGTAAAGCTCTCAGAGATGCACCACTGAAATACAACATAATAGAAAAATAGGCTTTGGCTCTGGTTAAAGCTATTAAATATTTCAGAGTGTATATACTTCATTCACACATAATTGCATATGTCCCTAATGCAGTGGTTAAAGACATTTTGACTCAAGATGGACCAGACAATAGGAGAGGAAAGTGGATAGCCATAATCCTTGAATATGATCTAGAAATTAAACCAACTAAACTAATTAAAGGACAGGGTTTAGCCAGACTGATGGCTGAATCTAATTGCAATGCCTTAGATATTAATTTCATTGCACAAGTAGATGAACAAGAGGAGATGGCGACTCCATCGATCAGTGAGGCCTATCAAGACTCACCCTGGTACTCTGATATAATCTTTGTACTAACAAACTTACAAGCTTCTCCTGGACTGACCAAAACCAAGGCAAGATTTATCAAGCAAAAAGCAATGAGATTCTGTATCTTAAATAATGCACTGTATTGGAGAGAAAGTACTAGAATTTTACTTAATTGTTTATTGAAATCTGAGGCTAAAAAGATGCTTGAATAATTTCATGCAGGTGACTGTGGTGGCCATCTATACTGGAAGAGCACAGCTAACAAAATACTCAGAGCTAGTTTTTACTGGCCATCTTTATTTTCAGATGTTAAATTTTTTTTTACCTCTTGCCATCAATGCCAAATTTTCGAAGGTAAAAAGAAATTGTTACCTTTACCTCTGAAGCCAATATCCACTAAAAAACCATTTCAACTATGGGGGTTAGACTTCATAGGTGAAATTCATCCTCGATCTTCAGGTCAACACAAATGGATTCTAACTACTACTGATTACTTTACTAAGTGGATTGAAGCAATTCCCACTAGACAAGCTACATACTCAGTTATTATCTCATTCATAGAAAGTAATATTTTGTCTAGATTTGGAGGTCCATACAAAATTATCACAGACAATGCTGCTTCTTTCAAATCTAAAAAGATGATTGCTTTCTGCCATAAATACCATATTACCTTAGGTCATTCCACAGCATACTACCCCCAAGGTAATGGTCTGGCCGAATCCTCAAATAAAAGTTCAGTCAACATCATCAAAAAACTACTCCAAGATAATAAAAAGACATGGAACAAGAACCTGGTCTATGCCCTTTGGGCTGATAGACTTACTACAAAAAAGTCTATAGGAACTTCACCATATCAGATTGTTTATGGTATAGATGCAGTTTTTCCTTATTCCTTGGGTGTCCCAGTCATGAAGATTATCCAGGAATCACAGGTAGAAACTAATAACATTCAAAGAAGAATCAATGAGACCACACACCTTCAACAAACCAGAGATGAAGTTTATGAAAAGTCACAAGTTTTACAGGACAAGATCAAAAAGATTTTTGATAAAAGAGTTAAAGAAGATGACTTTTTCATAGGGAGTCAAGTTTTAAGATGGGATGCAAGAAGAGAGGATAAGGGTAAACATGGGAAGTTTGACTTTCTATGGCAGGGACCCTATGTAATATATGGTTACAGAGGAAACAATTCCTTTTTTGTCAGGAATTTGGATGGTACAGAGCTTCAAGAAGGACCAGTAAATGGAAGGATGTTGAAACATTATTATCCCTCACAAGTAACTTAACAGTTAGATTCATTTACTTCATCATTGTAAATATTCATAGTCCAAGTGTATATTGGATTGGATATATTATCTGCAAAGTTGAAGCCCGAAGAGAAAGCCCTGAGCTTTGCAGTATAAGATATCATAAATATGATTGTTGCAAAAAATAGAAGACATTTACAGGATCACCGAGGTCAATGGATAAGGCTACTGATCTCAGAGTTCTTGACATTTCACCAGGAAATGCCATCCCCAAGTGAAGCTGATGTTAGCAACCTATAATATAGGGGTCATAATTTTGACTTGACTAGTGATAATCTTGTAAATCTGTACATACTTTGCCTTCTGCAAGTTGTATTCACATATTTTGTAAAAAAAAAAAAAAAAAAAAACAATCAAAAAAATCAAAAAGAGGGTAAAAAGTCCTAAAAGAATAATCAAAGGACTTAGAAAAAATAAAAGACCCCAAAAGAAAAATGAATAAAACATGAAATTTTGCAAGCATAAATGCCACTACTTTTTACTTTTTGACTGTGGCAGAGTGTCAATAAATGCCATAGTCCATGATGAGTTAAACAATTTAATCTTAACTCGTCATTTTTCAAGTTAACTTGTTGTAGATAGAGAATAATGAGTTGTCATACTGCTTAATCATGACAATTCAGTAGTTAGGTAGAGAAATAAATGAATCCAACAGTGTAATCTGGATTCATGGATGAAATAAGTGTAGAATTAGATAGTTTTACTTGCTTTTAGAAAGAATAATGCTGTGAAGGTTGCTAGCCTAAATGCACCTTACTACAAAAGAAGAAGAAATGTTAGTATGGTAAGCTGGGTAGGTAGAAGAAGGTGAAAATATCCCAATGTAAATATCATTCATCATGGGCTGCAAAATAACTAACTTCCCCTTCCCATAGTTATGAAACATTCTTAACTATCAGTCAAAAAGGCTCAAGGCATTTCCTTGACTTTTGTTGGGACCGGACCCAAGGCTCTATGACTGATCAGTTGAAAGTGTGAATGTCTATATTAATCCCTAAAATCACTACATTACCGTTCATGCATTCATCCCCTTGAATAATCCTAAGTAAAGCACCATTTTACTTAAAGGCATTATAATTCCCATTTTATTAACTTCCTTCAACATTTGAAAACAATAAACCCTCAAAATAACATTATATTATAAGTTAAGTGATAAGATCAATTGCAAATTATCTTGTAAAATTCACTTTACTTATTGAGATTATGTGTTTTGAGTATACCATCTCCTATTTTCATATTAACTCTAATTTATATATTAACTCCCTATATAATAACCTTTTCCTATTATATAACTCCTTTTTATATAATAAACCCAAAAAACCCACTTATTTTAACTTAAGCCAAAGATTTTTATCCCCACATGTTTAAATAAAAACCCCCCTTATAACCCCTTTGGCTAAGTTTATCTATATATAAATATCTCGCCCCCTATGGTAGATAAGTCAACCCGATTTAATTTACCATATA